>APFE031681976.1:44741-76752 GCA_000404065.3 Pinus taeda | reverse complement strand
ATATAATAAAGTTTACTCCTATCATTTTAAGCTGTTGCTGCATTTTACAGGCAAAGCATCTATAGATATCCCATTCTACTTGTTTCGTAGCCTCAGCAAAATGTGTGATAAAATTCAATTGAAGAAGGATAACTGTGAGACATCACTGTTTCATCATGGTTTAGTGAAACTGTTAGTGTTGGATGGTCTGCAGAAAATTGGTAGGGATTGGCATTCCTTTATTTTTATGGCTGGCTTTCAGAGTAAGACAGGCCTCACCCCATTGCCTGTTAAGGAAAGAGAAGAGTCAATTGAGGAACCTACTCTTGCTGAGCTTAGAAAGGAGGTAAAAGATAAGAAGAAGACCAAGACCAAATTGAAGAAATCAGTGAAGCCATTGGTTATCAAAGAGCCACCTCAACCAACATCAAAAGAGAAGGTCAAGCACAAGAAGGATGCACCTGGATCAAGTGGGGCTGAAAAGGTATCCAGAGTAAAGGCCAGAAGTCAATTAAGCAAGGAGAAGGGCAAATCAGTAGCTGTTGAGGAAAGTCCAATATCAAAGGCTAGTTTGAGTGATTTGCTTGAGGCTATTGAGTTTGAACAGTTTCAACCAGTACATATTGAGCCAATGCACATTGACTTAACTCAATCATCACTAGAGAGCACTAAAAAATCAAAGGCTTCGAAGAGGTTAAGGTTTGATGAACCTAGTGAAGAGTTTGTGTTCAAACCACGAAGGCCAGTTACAAGGAAACAAATTAAAGAGGCTGAGAAAGTGCAAGAAGAAGAGGTAGCTGTAAAGATGCCCAGAATAGAGGAAGCTGAACAACTGCCCAAAACAGAGGAGGTAGAGAAAATAAAGAAAAAACCTTTTACGAGAAAGCAAGCAAGAGAAATTGAGAAACAATCCAGAACAAAGGAAGCAAAAGAAATCAAGAAAAAAGGTTCAAATAAAAAAATCATCATTTCTCAAGAAAGAAATACTACATCTACAAAGGACCAGTGGGAGGCAACTGAAAGAGAAATGGCTGAGATGGAGAGGGCCGTAGCTGAAATCGCAGCCATGGAAAAGGAAGTTGCAAAATTGAAAGCACAGCTAAATAAATTAGCTGCTAAATGAAATTGCTGCTTCTGAGTAAGGTGTTGTTCCAAAGTTTTGTTAAATTTTGCTTAAAGTTAATTATTTTGAAGGCATGTAAGCATGGCTATATAAATCCAAGGTAAAAAGGAATTTTGAAACCAGGTGGCAGAGCGGTTAAAGTCACAGAGAAAATTGAAATTGTTTAAAAACAGTTTCACAGTTTCGTAGCGCGCTACGAAACTGCTGTAGGTGCTGATTTATGAGGAAAATGAGCAGTTTTATGTTGAGGTCAGCAGATTTTTGAAGGAAACGCATAAGAAACATAAGGGATATCACTTAAGGCTATCCTAGCTTTTCAGAGGATGACAAGTGTGCCTTTTTGTAAAGGTAAAATTTTTTGTCTCAAGTTAAACTTTTGTAAAGGTACTTTATGACCAATTAGGGTTTAGCAGAAATGGCATACGAGGAGTATTGTTTTGGTTTATACACCTAGCTATCAACGAAGCTTCCAACGCATCTGAAATATGGTGATGCTCATAAATTTTGGGGTATTAAAGAACTGGGTCATGTTGCTTATTTTTCGAAGGATGGTAGGAGACAGGGACCGGAAAAACAGGGTTTTGATCCTAGTGATAAATGATCCATCAACGCCTTCAGGTATCCAAAGTCAGCTTGTCCTTTGCACCTGTAGCTCAGTCATCTTAGCCTAACCAAAAGCAGACAGTTGTCAAAGATCAAGAAAAGAATCATGTTACGAGGAGAATGAAGTTAGAGTTTTAGTTTGATTAGGACTTTTTGTAATTACAGCTCAACACTTAGTGTATTTAATGAGTCTGTTAAAAATAGATAGGGGTATGACAGTCATCGAGCTCCCCTCATGCTGGAGGAGGAGGCTCAAAGTAGTTAAGAATGTTTTTCTATATATAGATGAAACTCTGATGTAATGAAGGTTGGATGTTTATGAAAAAACAGAGTTTATATTGGCTTATGTAAAAGACTTGTTATAGTAATAGAAAAGACTACTTTTTCTTCTCAAGATTCATACTTTGTTCAAATGCTCAAGATGTATGTGGCTTTGTCTTATCCTTTATATTTTACAGCTCTATAGATATACAATCACTCTGAATTCACCTAGTTGCTCAGATTTCCTGTGTATATTTATGAGTTGAGGTTCATTTAAGAAATGTTTTGAGTGCTTAGACATTACATGCCTTGACTTCCATGAATGAGTAGTTGATAGTTTACTGAAATGGTGTTTGACTCCATGAGCCCAATGGAAGAAATCTTATGTTGTTATTTCCAACCATCATGTTTATTTAAATTCTTATTACAAGAGTTAGCCCTCTTAGTGTTTAAAGATAAATCAGTAGTTTATTTTGAGAGAGCCCTCTCAGGTTAGGGAGGCTAATCCTTAGCCAAGAGTCTGGTCTGAAATAGTTACATAGAGTCTAACTGATTAGCATCCATCAGTACATGATTTTGTGATAACAGAATGTGAAATGAACTATGAAACATAACGAGATACATATGAAACATAAGAGAAACACTTGCTACACTCACAACCACTTGAATCTCATGAAATAGAGCTGTTGTATTTCATTACTTCTCTGTAAAAATATACAATGCAGAAACAAAGTTTCTTTCCCACAGTCTCCCAGAAGTTACAAGCCAACCCACCAACTTGCTTTGCAAATGGTTTGCATACAATATATAGAATGTGATATGAAGAGATAGAACGACCAAGGGTCACCAAATGAAGGTGGAGATCCAAACATCAGCTATAGGTGTAATGTCACAAACATGAAAAATGGCTTGGGTGACCCTTTGCCTTCCTTTGCCACTTGTATAACTGACCATATGGAGTGAAAATATTTATAAAACCGTCGCGCTCCTCCTCCTGTGCGTCGTGCTCTTTTCCAGGTGACTTTGGGAGGCCTTCCTAGTGTCCAAATTGAGCGCAAGATAGCTCGTTGGAAAGCCTGTCCTATCTACTTTCCAACCCCACTATAATTTTTTGATTTGGAGTTTATTTTCCCTATCAAAAATCAAATCGCCTAGGACTGGTCGAACTGTGCCAAATGAGGCTGCCTCAAGGCAGAGTGCTGTTACAGTCAACTTTTGAATGTCTTACTCAACCTCAAATTGAGCTCATGATAGCTCATTGGAAATATCTATGTGTCTAATATCCAAACAACTATAATTTTTCAATTTTGAGTTCATTTTCTCTGTCAAAAATCAAATCTCTAAAGACTGGTCGAACTGTGCCAAATGAGGTTGCCTAAAGGCAGAGTGCTATTACAGGCAACTTTTGAATGCCTTCCTCAACTCCACATTGAGCTCATGATATATCATTAGAAATATCTTTGTGTATAGTTATTTTTTGGATCATCAAGAAAGTCATTTGGCCAACCCAACTAGGAGAAAACTTGATTTTCCCGAGGTCGCGCCAGAGGTGCATCAATTCTCCCGAGACAATTGTATTTTTGACATTTCTTCAAAACCATGACACCTGTGTAAAAAGTAAAGGAGGTTTTTATTCCTTGGTCTGTTTTCGACAAAAAAATCTCTCAGTGTTTCCAAATTCATCTTCCATTGCTCATAAACATCATTTGACTGAAACATATCCCAATGTGTGGGACAAGGGATTTGCCGGAATGAAGCGAAATGTAGGGGATAGGGAGCTTCTAAATTCTTGAGGAAATTTTGGGAAGTATGGAGGGATGTTAGAAAGTAGGGGAAAGTGGAATCTTAGAAATTGAGTGAGGGGAAGGGGTTCAGAAAGGCAAAACACATGCCCAACCATAGAAAATTGTTGGGTTGTAGCAAGAAACTAGGGTTTATGCGAAAATGAGGAATTTGGGGGATCTCAGTGATGGGAAGAGTTTGATTAGGTATATTATGGATAGGGAAAGGTGTATGAACATCAGGATACAAGCGTTTCCGATGATTTGACCATCCAAGAGAAATTAGCTTCAAAACCCTAGGAGAGGGGAATGAACCTTGCCATAGGCGCAACTGAAACATGAACAAGGTGTGAAATGACCCAATGGAACTTGACATGATGATGAAAACCCTCTGAATGATGGTAGACTCAGCTGAATAGTTACATAGAATGTCATTTGGACAACTTTGACAAGGGTAAAATCAAACCCCAGACCTAATTCCTAGTGACCAAATTTTACTTGAAGACTCACTCAAATGATAAAATTTGACCTTGACACCTTAAAATCACTTGTGTAAGAGCATGTTTGATCACTGGAAGAAGGATTCAAAGACTGACACTAACATTGGATCCAATGGGGGATGGTATCTCCTTGGAGGTGTCAAGAACAACAGATCTTTGGAAGAGCCAGACAGTGCCTTTTGTCCATTCGGCTATGGAGTCCATTATTCCGACAAATCAACATGACTCAATTTATTGACATGAAACTTGACTCAAACTGACTGAATGCAAACTGACATGACTAAAGAAACTTGACTGAACTTAAAACTTAAAGCTTGGTGGTATTACATGACCATCTTTATTTTTTACAAGACTATATATCATCAAACTATATCAAACTGCCAATGTAACCAATCAAGAAGCCTCAAGAAGATGGCTTCTTGATTGATTCTTCCGATCATATCTTATGGTCACCAATTGATATTGGTAACTGGGCATCCAAAAACATAATTGGCCATAATCTCCTTCATCACTGAATACTGCAATAATGACCTTCACTGCTGACTATAACAGATTTGCCATTGGATCATAAAAAACATGAAGATTTACCTCCTGCTGAAGAAACAAGATGTCATTTTCTTTTGATTCTGATCTTCCTTCATAATGTACTTCAGAAAAAGTATGTTCCTGGTCTTCAAACAATTTTGAACAAGTAGATGAGTTGATTTCCTCTTCAAAAAACATTTCAAGACATGAGACATATGAAGAAGAATCTGAATAGCAATTTTGATTGCTATGGTCTTCTACAGTCTGAATATATTTTTGATCATATTGACATGATATGATAGCCATATTCTCATTACTTTCATCACATTCATCAATCATGAGAAAAGCAACTTTGGATGATTCTTGAAACCCAACACTAACATTTTTATCATCTACCATAGATTCATCCAAAGAAAGCTTTTCACTTACTTGAACAAAGTTCTCATCTTGCTGTCCATGAGCTGATTGGATTACCTCTTCATGAAGGCTTTGCTCTGATGACATGAGAACATTTGGACCCAAAACTTTGTCTTCTTCTATGGAAAAATCTGAACCGACCCTTTTTCTTTCATCACTTTCAGTCATATGGACATCTTCAACCTGCTGATCTATAAAGATGTTCACCGGACTATCATCCTTTTCAAAAGAGGAAGAAGTTTCACCAACACTTTCTTGACCATGTGTGCACTGAAAAATCTGCTTTAGCTTGAGATGGAACATGACCGTGCAAGAGTTGATCTATCTCATCTTCAGACAAAGGAGATAAGACCTTTTGTTTCCTTTTGCTCAAACAGTGATTGTCTTCAATATTTTTAAGCGAAGGAGTATATAAATTTTCCTCATACTGCTGATTCATTTCATGTAATTCATGTTGACTGTCAAGATGCAAAATTCCTTCATTTTTCACCTTACTATAATCTTGGTCATGCTGCAAATTTTCATGATCGTCTTTACGCTGCTAAAAGGGAATTTCATACAGGGCTTCCATGATCTCATGATCCATAAAATTATTATTCGCATAATATTTTTCAAGGCTGTCAATAAAACCATAAGCGTGATTGCAACAATCATGAACTAGATTCAATGATGGATAAGAGTCTTTATATCTTTCAATGAACAGGGCATGAAAATCATTTAGACTGTAAATACAAGCATCAGGCAAATTTTCATATGAAGATTGGGCTTCACCTTCTAGAGTGGCCATGAATATCTTCATTAAGAAATCTTCAGGAAAATCAACCTTCAACTTGCGAATATGCATGTGAAATCGAACTAGATGTAAAGAAGTGTCCTTCTTACTATCATCTTTAAACATAGGCAGATTCTTTGACCAATCTACATTCGGAATTTTATTTGGGAAGCCTGGGATGTGATCTCGGCTCATGGGAGCATATCTTCTTGCAATCCGCTCTATTTTGAGAAATCTCAAAGCTACTGATCTCCAAGCAGTGGAGTCACCATGAAGCACCTGATTACTGGATTCTTCAGTGAAAGGAGTCGCCAGGAGAATGATTTCAGCCATCTTCTTATGTATGATCATTGTTCACCATCAACATTAGCTCTGATCTTGGGATATGTCCTGGGGAAAAACAATCTTCAAGCAAACCATTTTCTTCCCCAGCAGAGTCGCCACTATGTTAGCACCTAAATCCGCCTCAAGCTGAAGGAAGGCAAAATTCAGGGTAACCACAAACCATGCTCAGTCTGGTAGCTAGCCCTACTAGAACAGGAGAGGGCTCTCTCCGGGTCACACTCAGTGAATAAATGAACGAAAAGGACTGAGATGACTTTCAAATGAACTATTTATCTTAGGCTAGTAAGTGGAAATGAAAATAAAGAGTGATTTTGTGAATGACTGTGTTTCTGGGATGTTATGGGACCACTGGACTTCAATTAACAGAGAACTTAACATGAAGGCACATATTATTTCGTGAGGCAAGGTAGGATGAAAGAATAGCAATTTAGTTTTAAAATATGGCAGAATGGAAAGATTGATTAAGAAGGTGAAGAGGGCATGGGCGACATGAATCCTTTTCAACAGAAGAATGAACACTATACATGAAATTTTCCCATAGGTAGAGCAATAAAATTGAATTCTACCTAATCTCACTCGAAAAATCTCACTAGAAATGAATACGAAATGAAACTATGGAACATAACAAAGAAATGGAGAGATTGATTAAGAAGGTGAAAAGGGCATGGACAACATGAATCCTTTTCAACAGAAGAATGAAACACTGCACATGAAATTTTCCCACAGGTAGAGTAATAGAATTGAATTCTACCTGATCTCACTCAAAACATCTCACCAGAAAGGAATACGAAATGAAACTATGGAACATAGCAAGATACATATGAAACATAATAGAAACACTTGCTACACTCACAACCACAGGAATCTCATGAAACAGAGCTCCTGCCTTTCATTAATTCTCTGTAAAAATATACAATGCAGAAACAAAGTTTCTTTCCCACAGTCTCCCAGAAGTTACAAGCCAACCAACCCATTGCAAATAACTTGCATACAATATATAGAATGTGTGAGGAAGATATAGAACACCCAGGGTTGGGAAGTTACTCAAATCATTTAGAAATGGAGATGGAGAGCCAACCATCAACTACAGGTGCAGCGCTGCAAATATGACATTTGGCTTTGGGGTGACCATTTGCCTTCCTTTGCCACTTGGATAGAAGCCAATGTGTAGAAAAACATATTTAAATGCCACTTTTGGTGCCAAAAAACCGAAGTGTAAATGATCGGGCCCACTTGGAGAAGTCGTGAACTGAAATTTCGCAAAACGGAAGCAAATTGGCAATTTTTCCTCTGTGCGCCGCGCCATTTTCTTTGTGCGTCACGCTACTTTGTGGCCTATTTTGGGGCACTTGCAGTGTCCCAAATGTGCCCAAGTGGGCTTTTTGGAAAGCCCATCCTGTTTATTTTCTAACCCCACTAGAATTTCCCAATCTGGTGCTCATTTTCCCCCCCAAATCTTCATTCTCCCAAGACTATTTTCTGTGTGTCAAAAAGGTGGCAGAGAGGCCATTTTTGGGTGTTTTTTGACCTTTTGGAGACTCATACCTTGCCAAAATTTCTTTTCCAGACACCAGTAGTCATGATTTTCCATGCTGAATCCAAAAATGCAAACCGTTCCTCATTTGGAGCTCTAGAATTTTAGCGTCGCGCCAGTGGCGTGGTGCAGAGGGAGAAAATCCCTGTTTTTTGCCCAAAAATTTGTCTGTGACCAAAATTTGCCCAAATTTTTTGAAATTTGGGCTGGAGGTTCCCTATGAGGTGCTATGCTTTGCTAAGGAAGCCTCAGCCAATATTTGAAGCTGATCTTTCTCCTTTGCCTCCTTTGCCTCCTTTGTCGCTTTGCTCAAATTTTCCTTTAGGCTACTGATTCTTGCTTTGGAGCTCATGTTTCGGGCCTGGTAGTGATGAGTCATGCACCTCAGCATGTCTTTCTCCCTGTTAGCTTTATCCAACCACTACTCCAAGTGTAGATTGACCCACTCCAACCAAGACTCACGGTCGTTGTTTATCTCTTGCAACAAGGAAGTGAGCTCGATCCCTCTCTGCTGGACAGCTTGTCAATTTTCATGGATGCTTTGCAGCTCCCTGATCATCTGTTGGTCCTCAAGCTATTTGTTTCTCTACTCTAGATACTTGATGACCCATCTAGCCCTCTCGAAATTGAGTATCAAGTCTTTGATTTTTGTTTCCTGTTCCCTAATGATCATCCTAAGTTTGACATTCTTTGCCTCTGTCTCTTCATCTGGAATGAGGATAACACCAGTCTCTTGTGCACCTGATGGCCCCTCCTCCTACACTGGCTCCTTGCCCTTATCCTGCTCCTGTGGCGCTGATGTCGGAAGCGAGGCCCCTTCCACCCCGGGTGGAGATAACACTCGCTTCGCTACCGCAAACAACGGTCTGCTTCTCTTCTGGTATGTGATGTATACCGCATGGTGGCAGTCTCATGGTGCTCAAACTGATGTGAAGGACACCCCACCTCATGCTCTGCCTCTAGTACCACCGGTGGAGCGTTGAAGAAATCACGGGAGATGAAGTCCTCCCAAGAAATACCCTACAATCGTAACTGATGGTCCACCAAAATCTGGATGAGAACAAATGATAGACACTTTTTAGCTGATGTCGAGGGGTCTTGTGTCGCATGAAGTTTTTCATCTTCTCAATGTTGTTGCAAATGAAAAATGGGAGGCTCATTATCCACACCCGGGTGAAGTGTATGAGCAACCTGATGTGATATGCATAAAGGTGTGAAAACCTTCCCTCGCAACTGAAATACTTCATGATCAATCTCATGAGTGGGGCATACTCATCTCTCAAAAATCTAAATGGAAAAACTCTGTTGAGTTGGCTCAAGCAGCTGTTCTTGATGTAAGGCTCATAATGATGCCTCTCCACCTTCTTTTTCTTATGCCATTGCTCTCCAATGTTCAGTATTCTTGTTGCCACTGATATGGTTTCTGGTGTCAAGGTGAAAGTGACCCCACCCAGGACGGATTGGCCTCCCTGTAGATGAAGTGCAAAAAGGCGGGCCAACTCATGATGGACTCTGACATTTTCCACCCTTTGACAAAATTCATAACATGCCAAGTGCTGGAAACAAGACAGGGCGAGCGAGCATGCCTACACCTCAGTGAGGGTATTTGGCTCATCTCTAAGATGTCTGCCACTTCGATGATGTCTCCTATGGGCCCTCTCTCCTCAAGATGTGCCACTGTGGGTCCCCTCCTCATACTCTGATGGATTTTCTAATGCCATTACTGCTGCTTGTACCCTGAGTTTTATGCTGCCCTCTGAATCTAATGAAACTGATAGATGCTCTGAGAATCTCTTGTTTTGCTAGTCTTCACCAAGACTTGAAGCGGTTTGGCAATTTTTTATGCCCCAGGCTGTGTGCGTCATGCACCAAGCCCAGTGTGCCACGTGCTGGGTGTGCATCACGCCTTTGTAGCTTTCCCACTACGGGCTGGCAGTGCGTGCGTCATGCCCTCTGTATGCGCCGCGCTCCTTGGTGTATGTGTCGCGCCCTCGAAATCCAACTCTCACTCCCTCAAATGCTCACGATTTCACTTTCTCACCTTTGAAATTCTGTCTCCAAGTCTTGCAAGCACAAAATGGCTTTGATATGGGCAAAACATGTATTTATAGCCTTGGAGGAGATGGGTTTGATTTTTTCTTCCTTGAAAACCCACTTTCAAATGTTTGTGTTTTGCACTTTTTTCATTGACTTTAAAACACCCTGATTTTCATTTTTCTCAGAAATTTTGGCTCTCCTGATGGGATTTTTGGCATTTATTTGCAGGGACTGTGTGACTGGGCATTTGGGCCATAGAAACCATGACTGCATCTGAAAAATCAACTTGTGCATTTTTGGAAAACTTTGTCATAAATGACCTTGTTTGAGTTTTCTTCAAAATAGAGTTTTGAAGAAGAGTCGATGTCTCTTTAGCTGATGATGAAGCTTTCTGGACCATAGCTGTATAAGGTCTTCCCCTGGCCTGCATGGCTCGTTCTAGACATGTTTTTTCACAGACCAATTTGAGGGTTTCCTAGACACAATCATAAAAAATGACTTTGTCCTATAATATGACCAGACCTTGACTATCATGAATTTCAGTGATTATGGACCAAGACCTAAACTAGCAGGAGCCAGACATGAGGGAAAATGACTAACAAGACTTTCTCCGTCAGATCATGGCATGTCCCTAGCGAAATGCAAACTGGAAGAGTGAAGCGGGACACCTAATCATGAAATGCATAAAGAGTTTTGATCCCTGACGGAGGACTCGACCAGACCGACTCTAACACCCAGTGCGATACATGATGCTCAACATGCATGTGAAATTCGATGTCCCATTTTAGAAAGACCAAAATGGGAGCCGATGTCATCTTTTCCTTGAGAGTTTCCAGACTTTTGTTACATTCCTCATTCCAACAATAAGTAGTGTCCTTTTTCAACAACTGTTCCATCGGTGTCTTGATCTATGTGTAGCTCTTTATAAACTTTTGATAGTAACCAATATGTCCCAGCATGGTGCGCATCTGTTTTACACTTTGTGACGCTTGCAGATTGAGTATGACAACAATCTTCACCGGATCCACCATCAGGCCTTGCTATAGACCACATGGCCAAGAAAGTTCTTGAAGGGGATGAGGAAATTACACTTCTTTAGATTGAGCACAATCTGGTGCCATCGACAAGTATCCAACATTAACCGTAAGCTCAAGATATGTTTCTTGACTAGCCCAAATATGGTCCAATCACCAAGATATACTTCCAAAAACTTATGTATAAATTCCTTGAATGGTGCTACCACGACACTCGAGAATATCGAAAGTGCATTCTTCAGTCCAAAGGGCATCACCATGCACTAAAAACAGCCCCATTCAGTGGTGAAAGTTGTTTTACTTGTCCTTCGGTGTGATCTTGATCTCGTGGTACCTTGAGAAACTGTCCATGGAGGAGTAGGCTTCCTGTCCACCCACATTTTCCAGTACCTCATCCGTGAATGGCGTCAAGAATGGATCGTTAACACATGCATCATTGAGCTTCCTGAGATCCACAGAGATGCAAATTTCACCCTTCTATTTTTTTCTTGTAAAACCATAGGACTTACCCAGTCAGATTCCTCCACTAGTTCAATTCTGCCTCCTGTAAGCATTTTTTCCAACTCTTCATGGACATTTGATTTGTCTTTTGGATTCAACCGATAAGGCCACTGCTTGACTGGCTTTGTGTCTGGCTTAAGGGTTATCTTCATCATTCTTAGGTCACCGAGGATCCCTTTTAACTCCATGACTTTGGTCGGGAATAAATCTTGATATTTGCGAAGTAACTCGACAACCTTCTCCATCATGGGATCATCTGAATAATCTCCAAGTGTTGCGTACTTCGGCTCCTCCTTCGTACCAATGTTTACTTGCTTCATCTTCAATGGCGGGGTAATGTTAGGGTCCTCAATTGTCCGCGAACCTCGCAACTTCCCTCTATCTTTGGAATATTGATGTTTATGGGGTCATCATCATCATCTTCTACCTACGCATTGTAGCATTCTAGGGCCTCGCTCAATTGATGCTATCAATCTAGCTGCACTATTTCCTCTGGTTCCAGTGGTACTTTCAAAATGGCGGCTTTCACAACTTGCAATGCATTGTCAATAGTATCCATCCATTGGCCTTCAAATACGAATGCTAATAAAAATCCTTCACACAAGATATCCCATTCACCTGTACCATGTTGGAATTCAGTTTTAGTATACCAGTTCCTTGGGATGACATCTAGGGTATGATAAAATAAGTGTATCCACTCCAGTTGGGGTTCTTCTCCATAGGCCTGGGTCCATCTAGTAAGGTGCATATGTGGGTCATCACTTTCATTGTATTTTTCAGTTATTCATAGTTCTAGCTTCCCAAACCTTATCTGCATCATCCACCTGTAGCCGCGCCAATCTTCAAAAGTTCCTTCATGTCTTCCCCACAAACGTGAAAGAAACACACGCAACACCCATTTTAATGCATCGAACCATTGGTGTTCTAGTACCACACCCTCTAACTTGGTCAGGAATTCGTCCACCGCTGTCAACCCATCATACATTGGTAGTTCTCAATCCTGAGCTTTTACACAATATAATGACCTAGTCATCATATTGCAGTTTAATGTTGTTACTCCGTTAAATCGATTATGCCATTGTTCGCCTTCTTCATCTGAATCTGAAATGCAAGCTTCTGCACGTTCCCACGATATTCTTCCTTCTACAGTCAAATTTACCTAGTCTTGATTGTGAGTAGTTATCTTGTAGATATGATCCAAGTCCTCATCACTTCCATCATCCCGTACCGGTCTAGTGTAACGCATTCCTTCATCCAAGTCTAGTGGAATGACTACACATAGGGACTTCTTCTCAAATATCATCTTCCGGTTCTTTAGATTGATGACTCCATTAATATCAGTGGCCCAATCTATCCCTAATAATGTAGGGTACAGGTTACTGTCATCCACAATTTCTATTACCTCAAAGTATGTTTGCGTGCTCGCACCTTCTATGTCCACCGTGACTCCTTGCAATCTCCCCATGGGCAAGATCTTTTATTGGTTCACCATCTGTAATTGAATAGGAGACCATTGTAATGTAGGCCTACCCATGCATTCCCATGTTTGTCTACGTAGTATGTTCACATTTGAGTCTAGGTCCAAAATTATTCGATCCATCTTGTAGTCGACAATTTGCGTCATTAACCACATTTCCTGTCTAGTGCACAAAGCATGTTTTCCTAGTTTCCAGACCATGCGGGGTTCACCTAACCTTGCACACCTAGTTATTAGTTCTTGTAATCCTTTAATTTCCTTATTTTCATGTAGCAACTTCATACATGTCTCTAAAAAGGTAGTTAGCATCGAGGGATCGATTTCCAGCCCAGTTTGATCCTTACTACCTGAGGTAGAGACCTCCATGAACCTCTTCTTAGCTTCCATAAACATCTTCTTCGCGCATTCCAATTCAAACTTAGGTTGCTTTGTAGGGGTCTTGCAAACCCCTAGGGCTTCCTCGACTAATTTCCTTTATTTTCTCCTATGGCCATGCCACTTCTGAGCATCATATTCATGTTGGGGTCTTCCTCGCGTGATTTGTACCTCATCATTTACACGTTCTACGTTAGTGTAGGTCGTGTTGCCCTTTTCTCACGTATCTGCGTTATCAGTGTGGGGCAATCTATCATTTCATGATCAAACCACTCATAGTAGCGGCATGATATTCTGGTCGGGTTGGTAAAATCACATGTGTAGTGCCCTGGTCCTATGAAGTTGTAACAGATTAGCTGCCCATGACCCCTTCCTGGCCCCATTCCTCCCTATCCTTGTCCTCACCCCTGGAACCCACTGCACGCTATAGCCACGGCTGGATCCTGAACTTACGCCTCAGTCTACATCCTATAGGCAGGTGTTCGATCCATCAACAACTCATAACTATGGCAGTCTCATTCATCATGGCCCACCAATCTGTAAAAATTGCAAAATAGCTACTGGGGATCTGGGTAAAATTTTGTAGTAGGTGATAGTTGTTCGTGTTGTGCTTTCCTCCCACCTGACAGATTGTGCACCAAAGCAAGGGTGTTGCGCTTGGCCTTGCTTGTGCTTATGGTCGCAACGAAATTGCTCGCCTCCCTGCCAAATAGTTCACAAAGACTAGATAGTTATCCTTATCGTGGCCCTGGCTTCTACATTTTATGCACCACACTTCCTCTCGTGCTTCTAGCTGGGGTACCTTCTCCTGTTTGAAACTCTGCATTTCTAAGCATAGGTTTTGTAGTTGTGCGTGGATCTACTGAACTCCCAACCTAGGATCCTATATTGGAGTTTCATGCAACCTCATCGCTATCTCTAATGCTTCAGCTTGGGTCAAGATCTTCTGCTATGATAGCATCGTCCGCAGATGTGTCACTAAAGATGTTAGAAAATTATATATTATGGAGCAATGGAACACATAAGATATTGCAGAAATACAAACGAAGAAAACACATAAAACAAGAGAGACATAGATATACGTGGATCACCTAGTTTGGGCGACGTCCATAGAGAAACAACCAGTCCTTCTTTCATTATATTATCCATCAAACTAAAGAGATACAACCTACAAAAAATCTATTGTAACTCCCTCTTCACTCTTAATCTTCTCTCTCTTCCTCACTTAGTATACAGATAAACATAGACGCAATACAATTTCCTCATATATAGCGAGGGGTTTCCTTCTAGGGAAAAAAACCCTAAATTAAACAAAACTTCTACTGTCAGATCATTCGCCTAATGAACAACCCATATTGACTAGAAATTACTATACTTTTACAAGGCAATTTTACATCTATTTTTAGCTTCGGGGGCGCTGCCCTTGAACCCCCGTCGAGGGACCGCTGGCCCCCAGATCCCTGTGGGGGGGACAAGTCCCCCCGCACCCCCTTGCGTGGAGGCATGTACAGTCTTCCTGGGGTATATATCCAGATGAAACCTTTGAATATAGAAGATAATCAGGCTCCACACCCAATAATCTTCCACATGGAGACTAATTATTGCAACTACACCGTTGCTTCATTTGCTAGATAATGACTCCACTTTGGACCTGGCTATTTCTCATCTTCTTCATCATACTTGAAGACCAATTGAAATTGAGCAGATTCTCAGTTTCTCCCTAGTTACAACTTTTGCTAACGTATCTGTAGGATTCTAGCTAGTGTGTATCTTTTCCAGCTTCAACTGTCCATCTTCCAATGCTAACCATATGAAATGGTACTTGAGCTATATATGTTTAGTCTTGGAATGAAATGCAAAGTTCTTTGCAAGATCTATGTCACTCTCACTGTCATTGTATAACCTACCCAACTCCTGCTTCTTAGCCAATTCATCTAGAAACCTTTGTAACCAAATCATTTCTTTACTAGCCTCTGTAGCAGCAACATACTCTACTGCTATTGTTGAGAGTGCAACAACACTTTGCAGTTTTGAGACCCAACTGACAGTTGTTCCACCTATAGTAAACACATATTCTGTAGTGCTCCTCCTGTTATCTCTGTCACCTACCATATCTACATCAACATATCCCTATAGAGCAATGCTTGAACCACCAAAGCATAATGCTTGATTTGTGGTACCTCTCAAATACCTGAGAATCCACTTCACTGCCATCCAATGTTCTTTTCCTAGATTGTTCATGTACCTACTTACAACTCCCACTGCATGTGCAATATCAGGCCTTGTGCAGACCATTGCATAAATTAAGCTTCAAACTGCTGATGCATATGGAACTTTCGACATATGAGCCATTTCTTCTTGAGTCTTGGGACATGTCTCCTTACTTAATTTGAAATGGCTAGCCAAAGGTATACTAACTAGTTTTCCATTCTGCATATTAAACCTTTTCAACACCTTTTCTATCTACTCACTTTGAGACAATGTTAATTTGTGATTCTTCTTGTCTCTAGTTATTTTCATACCAAGGATTTGTTTTGCAGCACCCAAATCCTTCATTGCAAATGAGTTTGTCAATTTCCTTTTGAGCACATTTATTTCCTGCATGTTAGAACCTGCAACAAGCATGTCATCTACATACAATAACAATATAATATAGTTGCCATCATTTTGACTTTTGAGATAAACACAATGATTAGAGTGTCACCTAGTATAACCTTGTTCAGACATAAACCTGTCAAATTTTAGATACCACTGCCTTGGAGCCTATTTTAAGCCATACAAGCTCTTCTTCAACTTGCACACTAGTTTCTCCTTCCCTTTTACCTCATATCCTTGTGGCTGCTGCATATATATCTCTTCCTCCAAATCCTCATGGAGAAAGACTTTCTTTACATTTAACTGCTGAAGATGTAAATCTTCAGTAGCTACTAAACTTAGAATAGTTCTGATTGAAGTCATTTTCACAATAGGAGAAAATATCTCATCAAAGTCTACACCCTTTTTCACCACAAGTCTAGCTTTATACCTTTTTCTACCTCCATCTTCTTCCTTCAACTTGTAAACCCATATATTCTACAATGTTGTTTTACCTGCAGGCAACTTGACTAAGTCCTAAGTCTGGTTTTGTGCTAAGGAGTCCATCTCTTCTTTCATGGCTTGCTCCCACTTCTTCCTAGTTTCTACCTACATTGCTTCTTCATAACATTCTGGTTCACCAGAATTAGTCAACAATATATAAAATAATGAAGGAGAGTATTGTTTAGGGGGTCTACTTATCTTGGTAGATCTTCTAACACCACTTTCAGGTGTTTGAGGTGCTTATTGCTATTGTGGTTGTTGTTCTAACTATTGATAATTATGACTTTCAAGCACCATTACATTTCCTGTGATATCATCAAGCACTGTGTATTATCTATTTTATTTTTTCTGTTTCTTTTCCTGCAGCTGATTCTTATATAAGACATTTTCATTGAATATCACATCTCTACTCCTAATTATTTTGTGATTTTCATAATCATATAAGCGATAACCAAAATCACTAACACCATATCTAATAAAGGTACATTTCTTTGATTTTTCCTCAATCTTTGTTCTATTTTGTTTATTAATGTGGACAAAGGCTTCACAACCAAAAGTCTTTAAAAATGAGTAGTTTACCTTTTTACCTGTCCATGCCTCTTCTGGAATACCACCATCTAAGGAACTTGAAGGCCCTCTGTTTATTAGATAAATAGAAGTGTCTACAACATCTGCCCAAAATTGTAAAGGCAATCCTACATGCAATCTCATGCACCTTGCACACTCCACGATTGTCCTGTTCATCCTTTCTGACACACCATTTTCTTGTGGCGTTCCTGGAACTGTCTTCTCTCTGTGAATTCCATTCTCTAAAGGGTACCTATCAAACTCTTTGCTCCAATATTCACCTCCATTATCTGATTTGAGACACTTCAACATTTTCCTCGTCTCATTTTCAACCAAAGTTTTCCATTTCTTGAAAGTATCAAATACATCAGATTTATTTCGAATACAATAAATCCAGGTTTTTCTAATTGCATCATCAATAAAAGTAACATAATAACAAGAGCCACCAAGAGATGATACTTGAGAAGGTCCCCATACATCTGTATGCACAAGCTCTAATTTTTCGCTCTTCTTTTCTTTCCCAACTCTAAGGAATCTGACTCTCTTCTGTTTTCCATAAACACAATTCTAACATAATTTTAAATCAACATGGTTCAAACCTGGCAATAAATTTCTTGAGTGAAGAATCTGCATCCCCTTCTCATTCATGTGCTCGAGCCTATGATGCCACAATGCCGTATCTTCTCCTGTAAAGGTTAAAGCATTAACAGAATTAGAAATACCATTGCATAAATATAATGTACCAACCTTTCCTCCTTTCACTATTGTGGAGTACTAATGAAGGTAAGTTTTTGAGGATTATTTCAACATCTTTTCATTAGAACTTACAGACCTTTTTTCATCATGAACTTGGAAAACGACAAAGAATTGTAATAAAACATGTGAGATTAATATGCATGACAAAAACGCTGACAATTATCATTTCCTTATGTAGGAAGGAGGAAAAACGAGAAGTTGTCATTCCAAATGAAAAGTCAAGGACGGGTTAACCACTGTCCCTTCTACGGGAGACCGTATGCAAACAAGATCAAAGCGAATCAGCCCAGGAAAGGAAGTGGAGATATCAACTTGGCACAGGAAAGAAAAAAATGACTGAGGACTAACGGTTTGGCGAATCCCTCAGGATCCTTGATCCTAAGGGATCGTTGTTTTATGTATTTCTGCACTTGGATATCTTTGCCATCACCCTTATAAAAGGGGCATCACTATTAGCTTAGAGGAGAGTTAGATGTTGTTATGTTTTTATGCAATTTATTTTAAGATCAAAACTTTGATCATCGAGTCTCGCTAAGAACTGCCCTATTGTAATTTTACTTGATGCATTAATATAAACTTGGTTACTATTTCATCTTTGAGTCTGGAATAACTTCAAGTGGTGTACCCCTGGAGGCTAAGGGCCTGGCCATGGAGGACACTTGCTCTTGTACCATTAACGCTTGGTTTTTTTGTGGTTTGCTTATCGACGTGATTTGGTAATCTGATGCATTTATAAGTTTACATCACATGCTCTGTTATGTTTAAATTACTAAAGTTTCTGAAGATAGAACTATTGTATTGACTCTGCATCGTAAGCACTGTTCTTTTAGGTGTTGATATAATACTGCTAGTCTTTACAGAATACTGTTGTTGTTCCATTACAGAGCCTTTGTGTTATGCACTTGTTCATTAACATTACAGAATTCATCTTGGAACTTATGATCTTTGTGATTGTTGGATTTATGAATAATGCTGTTCTATCTTGAAATGTAGTCGTATTCTTTCTAACTGAGATGATAACTGGATCAGATTACTATTTAAGTGTGTTGAGTGTATGTATGGTTTTCAAGTGTTGTTCCATAATTTATCAGTAATCAGTGCTGTTCCATTTGTGTGTGTTATTCAATCCGTCCTTAAGAGTGAATGATTGCCATTTGACTCCTGTAGATTATGATTAATGCATTTGATTTGATAGACTAAGATGTTACTGCTTGTTAAACTTAATTGTTGTTCTATTTCTTAACTGTTGTTCCATTTTCGATTTGCTATTCCATTTCTAATTTGTTGTTCCATTTCAGGTTTGCTGTTCCATTTCAGGTTTTCTGTTCCATTTCATTGTTGTTCAATTTCTTAATTGTTGTTCCATTTCTTATCTGCCATTCCATTTCTTGTTATTGGTGTGAAGAAAGATCTCAGGCTGTAGAGAGAATTGAAATCTACTGTCTGGCTTCCAGATCCACGATCTGTTCTCTGATTTCCTTTTCCGTCAGTTTCCAAAGGGATGGGTTATTGCTACCGAACCCTTGTCTGATAAATTGCTTAGTTTTCTGAATGTGTGATTTAATCTTTCGAAGTAGCTAAGTTGTACACAAGCATCCGTTACTCTTGTATTTTCAAACATTGTGCTACTAGCATTACTCTGGCAAATGATAGCCTCAGATTGAGACACTCTTTGAAATAAAAAAATGATCCCAGATTGACATATTGACATGAGGTAATTAGAGGTGAAAGAGACCCTTTTTATAGCTCCAAATTTTGGCGCTGTTGCCGAGGAAAGAGTTTAGCCATTTGTTCTTTTTTTCAGAGTAGTGTAGGAACCCTCTAGGGAAGAATTGGGTTTTGAAAACGGAAGGTAAGAACCTAAGTGTGGAGCATGTAAAAGACCTGCTCCTCTGGCCGCTTTCCTTCAGATTTGCTGTTGTTTTGTTTGAGTAGAATTTAGTAGTTAATTTGAGTGCATGACTAAGCAGAAAAAGCCAGAAAAAATTTCCAAACCTCTACCTAAGCCAGAGAAAGCTAAGGGGTTGGTGACCCTTGGCCGACCAACCTTCATATATGAAATCTACAAGAAAGCAGAATCTCAGCCCTCAGTAGGACCGAGGAAAGTCATTTCTAAAAAGCCTACTAGTTCCCTTCAGGCCATAGGATCACCATCTGTATCCTTTGCTGAGGTACATAGTCAAACTGAAGAGCAAGACTTTCAAGAAATTGAAAATTCTACTCCAGAACTATTGCAGGAAGGGAATTTCAGTAATCTTTGTGAAGGAGGAGGAGAGACAGGGGAAACCAATGAACCAAGATCTCCTCTTGAGACAACTCAGCCATTGAACAACCCAGACAAGGGAAGTGCTGCAAAAATCATCTTTGAAGAAACTCAATCTCCTCAGACATTAGGCACTCTCATTATCCCAGATAGAGGAAGTACTATTAAAAATATTCCTATTAAAGCCATTCCCTCTCAACCTAGGAATACCCTCCTAGATATCCTAGAAGGTTATTGGCATATATTCGACCCAATGGCTCAAAAATAGCCAAACGACCAAACCTCTACATTACAATACCCTATAGTGGATTCTGCAGCAAATGCACCTATGAAAGCAATCCCTCTTCAACATATCCCTACATTCCACGGTCTTACATGAGAAGACCCGGATGCATTTTTATTTGAATTTGATGTACTGTGCAGGGGATATGATTACACCACCGACCCCAGAAACTGAAACTATTTCCCTTACACTAAAATCGGCTGCTTTAAGATGGTTTATGGGATTAGGTGGCGGGGTTATAAATAACTGGGATCAAATGAAAAAATCTTTTCTAAAGAAATATCAAGACTATTGCAGGTCTAGAGAACTAAAGGAGGAAATATTCCAGATGATAGCTAGACAAAACGAAACATTAGAGGAGTATGTGGAACATTTCCAATATAATCTACAAAGATCTCCTTATGCATCACTGCCTTTACTTGATAATGTGTTGAAAATAGCATTAATAAGGGGCATGAAGGAACAATGGATCAGAACATTAAACATTATGGGAAAATGAGATATTTATCAAGAAAGTTTTGCTGACATTATTGATTTATGTATCAGGAGCTCGAGAGGCAGCACAAGAGTAAAACTGGCAGAACATGATCGGTTTGTAAGAGATAATAAAATATCGACAAAAGGAGTAACGCGTGTAGAAATTGGAAATTTATTGGAAAATTTTAAAACTGATATACTAGGGACACTAACTACACAACTTGATATTATGTAGGCCAAACAAAAGCAAATGGAGGTAGGACATAATTTGGTAATCTTCTGCCCCAGATGCAGGAAGAAGCATAGCCATAAGGAGTGTCCACTGGATGCATTCCAAACATGCGTCATCTGCACAAAAGATCATCTTACAGAGAGTTGTCCCTCACTTCCTGGATTGAAAGCAGTATATAAGGAAGCAGAAGAAGAGCCACAATGAGTGTATTTACTTAATCAGTGCCATCAGTGGCAGCTGCGACAATCTAGTATGTTTCCAGACCCAACTTCTTCTTTTCAACCTCCGCAGTATAATGATCAATAGTATAATATGTGGCAAAGTCAATTCCAATCTCCATTTCCAAACTGGTCACCACAGTTGTTTCCTTCCTCAAACTCGTGGCTCAATTAGGCAAGCTAATGTAGTTGGCCGAATCTTCCCTATACCCCACCATATTGGCAAAGTAACACATACCCACCACAATGGGCTCCCCCTACTTCACAAAGTTCAGTTTGGTAGACAAATTGGTAGAGACCAATGCATCAGCCAGTAGGAACCATTCCACTCCCTCAACCTACATTGCCAGCCTTACAACAAAAATCCCAGTCTAATCTGAGACTGCAACTCCCAGCCCAACCCAACCCCAATCCAAATAACAGACTGGTCCAATCTCTCCAAATCATAGAAACACCTGAAGTAGGAGCCGATCTGAGGGAGTGTAATGATCTTCAATTAAGATCTAGGCGTATTATTGAAACCGAGGGAGATAAGACAGTTCAGGTTGAAAATCAGTTACCCAGAGAACATCTGTCAGAAGAAGAGGACGTGAATAAACAATAAAATCATAATCAAGCAACCACACCCTCTCCCCCATTCCCAGAATGATTAGTCATACCTTGACCTATACAATATCCTAATTTTGACATTTTGGGAGAATTACAAAATTTGTACGTAAAAATTACATTCCTCCAAGCCATTCAAGACATCCCGATATACACAAAAACTATCAAAGAATTGTGCATAAAGAAACCAAGGAGGAATATAACAAATAATCCAAGAGTTCAAGTAGTCAACACTCTATCTAACTTATTATCAGGAAAAGAAACACCCATTAAATACGAAGACCTAGGAAACCCAATAGTAACTATCCAAATTTATGGTCAGACCCTGTCCAATTCCTTAGTTGGTCTAGGAGCTGCAATCAATATCTTAACAACCACTACTTTCCAAAATCTAGGCATTACATCTGTAGAACCCACCTTTACCTTGCTAGAATCGGCTGACTGATCTGTGGTTAGGCCAGAGGGCACACTACATGATGTCATGGTCTCTGTTGACTCCTGGGAATATCCAACTGATTTTCTGATAATAAATCCCAAAACCAAACTTGATGGACATCCATTGCTTTTAGGTAGACCTTGGCTCGCCATTGTCGATGCCTATATTGGCTGTCGGCAAGGAAATATGATCATAACTAGAGGAACATATATCAAGAACTTAGTTCTATATCTTCCAGCGCAGCCAAGTGTCACAATAGTCAAAACTAATAGGCACCATGTATCATACCTTACTGATAACATTAGATCTCCATTAACTATACAAGAGGCACATGATTTCAAAGACCAAACATAAGTCAATGCCATTAATAATTTCATCAGTCAAACTGAACTCACATCCCGCACACAATGTCATATGATAAAAGCAACATTTGATAATGAATTAGAAGAAGATCCTCTGAAAGATACACATGATCATACAATCCCTGTCACCTCTGTTGCAAATAGTAAAATTGTGGAAATTGAACCAGGAAAAACCTTAAACATTAATGCCAACCTCACATCTGAACAAGAAATGAAGCTCATCCATGTGTTAAGGAAATATAAATAAGAATTTGCATGGGACTACCCTGATATGAAAGGAATTGACCCCCAATTATGTACACATCACATTTACATAGAAAAAGATGCGAGACCTGTTCGAAAGCCTCAGAGGAGACTAAATCCTCATCTAAAAATGTGGTAATAAATGAAGGACTTGAAGTATATATGGATGACTTTACACCATATGAAGATGATTTCGATCCAGCACTGGATACATTGGAAAAAGTCCTACAACGTTGCATTGCTACCAGGCTTTGTTTAAGCCATGAAAAATGTTATATGATGATGACGGAAGGACTTATCCTAGGACACTATATTTCAACAGCTGGCATTCAAGTAGACCAGCCAAAATCCAAATACTTTTGCTTATTCCCACTCCTACCACTCAAACAAAGGTACATAGTTTTCTTGGATTTTCTGGTTACTATAGGAGGTTTATAGAACATTATTCACATATTGCTGCACCTTTGTATGCACTAACTAGTAACGTTGATTTTCTTTGGACAGAAAAATGTGAACGTGCTTTCAAGGATCTGAAGAAGCTCGTATCCACAGCCCCAGTCGTTCGAAGACCAAATTGCGATTTTCCATTCTAGATATCATCTGATACCTCAGATATAGCCATTGGAGTGGTCCTTGGGTAGGAAGAGGATAGAAAACCATATGCAATTTATTACATTATCAAAAATTTATCCCCTGCTGAATTAAACTACGTTGTTACTGAAAAAGAATTTCTAGCCGTAATGCATGCTATCAATAAGTTCAGACATTACATTACTAGATATCATGTTATGTTGTACACAGATCATTCTACCATAAAATATTTAGCAAACAAGCCTATCACAAATGGCAGAATAACTAGATGGTTGATTTTATTGCAGGAATTTGATATTACAATCAAGGATCGACCTGGAAAAGAAAATCCTGTAGCCGATTTTCTCTCAAGAATGCCAAAGACAATTGATGCAACATCAGTTGAAGATCAATTTCCGGACGAGCATCTGTTTGCTGTGGCTGTTCAAACACCCTATTATGCTAATGTTTCCAGTTACCTATCAGTAGGTAAACTACCAAAGCATCTAACCCCTAATGAGCGGAAATAGATTGCTCAGCAGAGTACTCGATTTTCTTGGATTGGGGGCTATTTGTTCCACATAGGGGCAGACATGCATATCAGGAGATGCGTTCAAGAAGATGGAATCTTTGACATTTTGAAAGCCTGCCATGATGGACCATGTGGTGGACATTTTGCTGATCGCATAAATGGACATAAAGTGCTACAAATAGGGTATTATTGGCCCACGATTTTCAAAGATGCAAAGAAACTTGTCCAAGCCTGTGACAGTTGCCAGAGAGAAGGACGCCCCGGTCAATCTGATGAGATGCCTCTGAAACCACATCTAGTCATCGAACCATTCGAGCGATGGGCTCTTGATTTCGTTGGATCAATTAACCCATCATCAAACCAGAAAATATATAATTTGGTGGCAACAGAATATGTCACCAAGTGGGTTGAAGTAGAGGCATTGCCAAGAGCTACAGAGGACTCTGTCATACAGTTCCCGTTTGATCTATTTGTACGTTATGGCCTTCCAAGAGAGATAATTACAGACGGTGGAGCACAGTTTGCTGGGAACAGAATAAATGCAACACTCAACAACTATCATGTCCAGCATAAAATTACTACTCCATACCACCCACATGCAAATGGGTAGGTAGAAAGCAACAATAAAATAATAGAAGCAATCCTAACGAAAACTGTTGCGTCACATAGACATGATTGGGATGCCAGACTACTTGAAGAACTGTGGGCTTACAGAACATGGAGAAGTACCACTGGTTACTCACCTTATCAATTAGTGTTTGGAAAAAAACCCATTTGCGTCATAGAATTCGAAATCCAAACATTACGAACAACACAGGAAGTTGGCTTAGATCTAACCGAGGCACATATTAATCGATTACAGCAGATCAATGAGCTGGACAAAATTAGGCTCTGTGTACTTCAAAACACTGCCCTGATCAAGCAGCAACGAGCTAAATGGCATGATGCTCTCATTAAAAATAAAGTCTTCCACGAAGGTGACTCGGCTCTTTTGTACGACTCCAGGTCTCAGGACTTCCTCGGGAAACTCCAGACTCGTTGGTTGGGACCATACGAAATCCAGAAGGTACATGACAATGGTACCCTTACTCTAATTACTATTGACGATTCTAGATATGCCTTCAAAGCAAATGGCCACCGAGTTCGTCTCTATTGCAAACCACTCACTCGGGAGTCCTTCTGCCAGTAGCTACGCCGAGACTCAGATATGGAGATTTTGGGGAAGGAAGAGAAGTCTTCCTCACCTGTAATTCATTAAGGAATTGATTTCTTTTTACAGTTTGTACATAATTTCTTTTCGTGAATCATTTTTGTATATATTTTTGAATCAACGTTTTGCTGTTACTATTTTTGTTGTTCCTTTTTTTAAAAGAACAACATTTTCTTCTGGCTGTTCCTTTTTCAAAAGAACAACCCCCTTTGGATCAGTCGTCATTTTGCTGTAATTTTGTTCTTTTTCTTTATTTCTGTGTTCTCCTGTTCCTTTTCCAAAGGAACAACATTTTTTATTTTTGCTGTTCCTTTTTCAAAGGAACGACATTTGCTTGTTTTGCTGTTCCTTTTCCAAAAGAACAACGTTTTTGATTTCTGCTGTTCCTTTTCCAAAGGAACGACATTTGTGTGTTTTTGCTGTTCCTTTTCCAAATGAACAACATTTTTTATTTATGTTGTTCCTTTTCCAAAGGAACGACATTTGTGTGTTTTGTTGTTCCTTTTCCAAAGGAACAACATTTTCGATTTTTGTTGTTCCTTTTCCAAAGGAACAACATTTTCGATTTCTGTTGTTCCTTTTCCAAAGGAACGACATTTGTGCGTTTTTCTATTTCTTTTCCAAAGGAACATCATTTTCTATCTTTGTTGTTCCTTTTTCAAAGGAGCGACATCTGTGTGTTTTTGCTATTAATTTTCCAAAGGAATAACATTTTTGATTTCTGTTGTTCCTTTTTCAAAGGAACGACATTTTCTTGTTTTGCTGTTCCTTTTCCAAAGGAACAACATTTTTTTATTTTTGTTGTTCCTTTTCCAAAGGAATGACATTTCTGTGTGTTTTTATGTTCCTTTTCCAAAGGAACAACATTTTCGATTTCTGTTGTCCCTTTTCCAAAGGAACCGCATTGGTGTGTTTTGATGTTCCTTTTCCAAAGGAACAATGTTTTCGATTTCTGCTGCTCCTTTTCCAAAGGAACGACACCTATGTGTTCTGCTGTTCCTTTTCTAAAGGAACGACACCTGTGTGTTCAGCTGTTCCTTTTCCAAAGGAACAACGTTTTCCATCTTTGTTGTTCCTTTTTCAAAGGAACGAGATTTGCATTTTCTGTTGTTCCCTTTTCAAAGGAACAACATTTGTGGTCTTTTGTTGTTCATTTTCTCAAAAGGAACACCACTTGCATGCTTTTACTCTCCCTGTGAAATAGCTTGTTCCTTTTGTTGTTCTAAATTAAGGATGCTTATTGTTCCTGTTCTTTCAAGTCTTTTAGAATACAACTATGCACTTATGCAATGGATACAAAATCACAACATACTGAAATTAGTCAATCATAAATCGCTATCTTTATAAGAAATTGCCCTGAATTGGTAAGAGGACAGAAGGAAGGACACGCTTATTCATCATCTTTTGCTGTCATTGTTCTACTAATTCTGCTCTGATTGGTTGTCTCTATCATGTTGGTCCCTTTTAATCCTCTTTGATTATTATTCAGGAATAGGAGCAAAAGGTTTATATCTTCCTATTGAGATGTTAAGACTTCTTCCACCATTCCTACTCTTAAGGAGTGTTGAACCATCCTTTGTGTATAAAAAGGGAAAGTACTTTATGAAAAAGAAAGAAAAAAGAGCAAACATGACTTATAAGTTGTCAAATGCAGGATAGGGGGTCTCGTTAAGAGCCAGCCTACCATGATCATGAGGACGAAAGCAAAATGGCATTCCCACTATGGCCACCACACCAGGGATATGGTCCAAAAGGTATATCAAATAAAAAACCCTTGGAACAGGAGGTCTCATCATGAGCCAGCCAGCCCACTTTTTGCTCCTTCCTCGTGAATAGCATTATGGCTAACTAGTCACCAAGCCAGCATAATGGCCTACATTTTGACATTACACAAAATTTCCTAAGCATACACAAAGGATCATGGTTCCAAGGGTGAAATAAACAACTCTACCAAGGTTATGGACACCTGTCGGTAGTAGAGCACTGCTAATGGTATTGAAGTCACATTATTTACACCAATAGGTAAGTTATTAGCACTCTTCTGTTTCTTATCCCTTGGTAATCAATTATATATTATTTCCCAAACCATACAATGCATGAATATATATTATCACCAATCATGACAGAACAATTGACAATGACCGCATGAGACTCTCTATTTACGGAAAATGTCTTATCCCCAACCTTGCATCATATCACCGCAGTATCTTACGTATTAAGCGACGCAACTATACGCCTCGATTTCGGTAATTTGATACTTTTGTAAACATGGCATATTGCCATACGATGTTCCTTAAGGAATCCATTGAAGAGTGGGCACTGCTCCTTTATTTGACGGCTAGGACATCCTATCACATTACGGGGGGGGGGGGGGGGGGGGGGGGAGATTAACCTCTTCATTCCCTGGATTACGTGTCATCTCACTATTCGGGAAGTTGTGTACTGGGGTATAACACGGCTCAACGGTATACAATTTCTTTTTATTTTATTTTTTCTACATGACTTGTTGTTCAAAGCCATTTCCATTGTATACTCTGCAGCATTAGAGTTTGAACGAGTCTTGCGTCTGTTAGCCTCTCTGTGTTTCAACAGCGTGAACAACTGCCATTCCATTGAGAGTTTATAGCGAAACCATGGGAGGAAGATCGATTCGGAGAGAACCGCAAGTGTTAACAGTCTCTGCTGCTACCTGGGAAATCCTGGTAAGAGCAGGGTGGCTGACTTATCTCAACCGCTTGCAGGAGTCTAACGAGACCGTGGAAATTGAATTCTTGCAGAACTTGCAAGAGGATCACTCCACAGTGAGGGGGAGATGCATAACAGACGCTGACGACATAATCGTAGAAGTCTCAGGACTGCCAGCCACTGGACCTGTATGGATGTTAAAGAAGGAGAGATTGCAGAAGATTATAGAAATCTTCCAAGACGAAGGCCAGAGCCTGACAATTAGAGGAAAGGGGTTCTGCCAGTAGCACTAGGAGAGTCGTGGGTGGAATTGGCGAAGACCATTCAAAGCTACATCACCTGTGAAGGAAGAAAAGACGTGGTAAGACCACAACATCTTAAACTCTTAGCTGTACTAAAACAAAAATGATCTGTAAATTTACCTGCAATTTTGAATTCATTACTTCATGACGTTGCACGGAGCATAAAAAAGGCACAACATGTAGAGTCAGTTGTTAGTCATCATGGGTTGATTCGGTTAATAGTCAGCCATAGCCTCACCTAGCAGTAGAGCAGCTGGGAAGAGCTAATTGCCATGATAAATGGGGGATTGACCACACCATCCCCAAAACGTAAACCTACGACATGTACACCCGAGCGTCCAGAAAAATGTAGGAAATCGACAAAGTGTAAATAGGCCACTAGTACACCCGAGCGGCTAGAAAAACGTAGGAAATCGGTCCGGATAGCACGACTATGAAGGGGGCTAGAGAATCCCCAAGAAAGCACCAGCCAACCGGTAGAAATAGAAGATGAGCAACCCCAACGGCCAGAAGGGGAGGACAATGAGAAAGGAGTGCAGGAAGAAGAAAAAGAAGAAGAGGCTAAGCAATCTGAAGAGGAAGACGAAAATGAAGGAGAAGTCGAGCAATCATAAGAAGAAGGAGAAAAAGAGGAAGAAGCCGAGCAAGTTGAAGAAGAAGGAGAAAAAGAAGAAGAAGCCAAGGAATCTGAAGAAGAAGGAGACAAAGAAGAAGAAGTCGAGCAATCTGAGCAAGAGGAGGAAACAGAACATCAGAAAGGTATTTCATTGTAGGACCCATTGGGAGAAGATGAATTGGCCAAAGTTTTGGCCAGTATGGGCAAATATGGCCAACCTTCCAGTCCATCAGACCTCCATGCCGAAGAGAAACCCCAGGAGGAAAATTCACCTAAAGAATCACATGCAAAGGAGGTAGAAGAAGAGAATCTGCTTGTTCATGATGAAAATATGACAGGAGATGCTGAACATGAATAATCTGTTCCTAACTAGAAGGCGCTAGAAGAAATTCTAGAGGAAACAGGGGCAGAAAAAGAGGTCGCCCAAGAAATAACAGAACCAATTAGGGTTCTTGCCCTGGAACAACCAGAGCAGAATAGTGAAGAAACACCCCAAAAATAAAATCAAGGAATTAGTCATAGTCTAGGCTGCAGGGAACAACCTGTTGTTCCTTCTAAGGAAATTGCGGAAATTAGGGAATTGGGAAAGGAACAACAGAGATTACTGAACATAATAGTCCGGCTTCACCAGCAGATTAGGATTCTAAAAGCAAGGAAAAGGGTAAAAAGGACTTCAGGAAGGAAAAATGTGACCACTCCAGCAAAACCCCTCAAGAAAAAGGGGCGGAGGACCAGAATCCATCCCGCTGTTCAAAACCCTATTGAAAGTCAGGCTGTTGTTCCAAATGATGCTGAGAAACAGACTGTTGTTCCAATTGAAAAGGAATAACAATGGATTGATATCCATGTTAAGATAGAAATGGATGAGATGTTGACCCGTGATAAGGAAATTCAGACGGAGGCACCACTTTCGGGAGTGATAAGGGTTATGAACTCAAAGCAATGCAATAGGAAGTTTAGGTAAAACTCCCGGCCTCCACTGCCGCATGGAAAAGAGATCCAAAAACAGTAACGCTACAAAAGGGTTTGAAGCAAGCTCAGCAAGAAGCAGAAAAACTTAGAGAGCAAATGGTCCCTTGAGAAAAGTATGAAGAGCTACAGTAGCAGCTTAGGAACGTCAATCTATTCGAAAGTCAGGCCTTTGAAGGGTGGCGAAGGGAACAAGAGAAAGTCGCGAAGGTAACTCGTAGGTTATATGTAGTTATCAAGTAGATGAATACCTTATGTTTATACAATGATGTCCTAGCATGTAGATCCCCTGCTAAGAATTATGCCTTGTTTTTAATGGAACGATATTTGTAATTGAAAATAAAGGCTGTTAAAGCAGGTGCTCCCATACAAATTAACACCATCAATGATTTAATAAACTGTTGTAAGCACTACGGGGTAAAAGTTCAGAGACTACTGTGTGAGTTTTATTTACATAACCTTGTACTAGAACAGGAGACCGAGCTGAACCTTGGCCCTTTTGTTGGGGATATCCAATTACAAGCATTTATTTCATTTGGGGTTAATCAAATTAAATGGATCAAAGCCTATAATTCTTTCCAAAGATAAGGAAATGGATTAGATTTATGGATAAGAGCTGAGCCTAGAGATCCAGTACAGTTATGGAGAAAACATAAAAACCTCATGAAGACTCTAGGTGTAATTGAAGCATTAGGACCCATGCATGAGGCAATCATTCGGCAAGGATTAGAATACTTTTTCTCTATCAAAGACCCTGCCATTGATGCAACTAAATTTCGGTATCAAATCTATAATCCGAATATCTAGCTCAGGGAACCGTTTAAGTATGAGAATTTTAAATTATCTGCCAACCGCTTGCACCTCTATGGCGAAATCGTTTTGAGAGCAGGGCCATCCTGGTTAGGATATAGGTTTCGGAGTCCAATTATTTTGCACCTTGCACCCGGATACCAAGCCCTGTATGAGATGCCTGAGGGTTAGACAAGCCATTTCTTTGAATACCTAGTTACGCATCATGGTTGTAGGCCTTCACATGAGATTCCTTCTCCAGCCTACTCACTCACTGCCTTACACGTCAACTACAATGTTTTCATGAGGCATGAAAAAGGGTAAGTAGGGGGTGTGTGGAGTACTAACGAAGGTATGTTTTTGAGGATTATTTCAGCGTCTTTTCATAAGAACTTACAAACCTTTTTGCATCATGAACTCAGAAAACGATAAAGAATTGTAATAAAACATGTGAGATTAATATGAAAGATGAAAACGCTAACAATTGTCATTTCCTTATGCAGGAAGGAAGAAAAACAAGAAGTTGTCGTTCCAAAGGAAAAGACAAGGATGGGTTAACCACTATCCCTTTGACAGGAGATTATATGCAAACAAGATCAAAGCGAATTAGCCCGGGAAAGGAAGTGGAGATATCATCTCGGCGCAGGAAAGAAAAGAAATGACTGAGGACTAATGGTTCAGTGAATCCCTCAGGATCCTTGATCCTAAGGGATAACTATTTTATCTATTTCTGCACTTAGATATCTCCGTCGTCACCCTTATAAAAGGGGCAGCACTGTTAGCTCAGAGGAGAGTTAGATGTTGTTATGCTTTTATGTAATTTCTTTTAAGATCAAAACTTTGACCATCGAGTCTCGCTAAGAACTGCCCTACTATAATTTTACTTGATGCATTAATACAAACTTGGTTACTATTTCATCTTTGAGTCTGGAATAACTTCAAGTGGTGTACCCCTGGAGGCTAAGGGCCCGACCCTGGAGGACAGTTGCTCTTGTACCATTAACGCTTGGTTTTTGCGTGGTTTGCTTATCGATGTGATTTGGTAATATGATGTGTTTTATAAGTTTACATCACATGCTCTGTTATGTTTAAATTACTAAGGTTTCTAAAGATAGAACTATTGTATTAACTCTACATCGTAAGCACTGTTCTTTTAGGTGTTGATATAATACTACTAGTCTTTACAGAATACTGTTGTTGTTTCATTACAGAGCCTTTGTGCTATGCACTTGTTCATTAACATTACAGAATTCATCTTGGAAGTTATGATCTTTGCGATTGTTGGATTTATGAATAATGTTGTTCTATCTTGAAATGCAGTCGTATTCTTTCTAAGTGAGATGATAACTGGATCAGATTACTATTTAAGTGTGTTTTATGTATGTATGGTTTTCAAGCACTGTTCCATAATTTATCAGTGATCAGTGTTGTTCCATTTGCGTGTGTTATTCAATCCGTCCTGAAGAGTGAAAGATTTTCGTTTGATTCCTGTAGATTATGATTAATGCATTTGATTTGATAGACTAAGATGTTACTGCTTGTTAGACTTAGTT
>APFE031681976.1:0-40432 GCA_000404065.3 Pinus taeda | reverse complement strand
GTCCGAAAAAGTATAAAATAATACGAAAGGGATGAATTTTTGATAGTTTTAACGAGCTGAACAAGACAAGCACTCGATCTTTTTGTGTAATAATCCCTTAGGTCCAAAAAGATTAAAATATAGAGGAGGGATAGCACTTCTGATAGCTTTAACGAGTTGGAGAGTCCAATTGCTCGGCAATCTTTTCATATTTTACAAGTCAGATGAAAAGAGCTTAAAGGAAACTCATTTTTGAGGAACAAGTGATATTTTCGGGTAACAGCTGGTTCCAGGTAAGGTTTGGAATTTTCTAATCATGGAAGTGTTACGAGGATTGCTAACAGAATCACTCACTGCAACTATTCTTCAAAAGGGTAAACAATCAAATGGAGGCATACGATCAACTAAAACAGAGTGAAGGTGATGGTAAGAACATGACCAAGGCTCAAAAGCTAATGATAATGCATTCAGAATGGTTATTTACTGGAGACTGGTTCATTTTTTAATGAGCTTAAACTATGGTGGAACATATGCTCATTTCTTAGGTTTAATTTTTAACGAGCTTAAACTTTGCGTAAAACTGCTTGTGCCAGTCGTATAATAAGGATGTGTCAATGATAGGTTCAATTTTTAAGGAGCTTGCACCATTCGAAACTTTGCTCCGTATCCTTTCTTTATGTAAGCTAAGAATGACCAATCCTATGAGTTTAAAGGGTTGAGAATCTACAAACTAAGAAAATAAATGGTCGCTTTTCACTTCCATGTGAAAAGGTTTGCATGCCCCCAGGTATAATGAAGTAGAGTCTCTAGGTTACCCTTCAATTTGCAAACAAAGCACTTGCTCTGTTAGGAAAGGCATACCTTTTGACGGAGGTATCTTATTCCAGTCTAATCCCATTTTCCTAATACAGACCGGTGTGTTAGACTAGTCATATTCCTATGCAAAAACCCACCTTATACCTGGTGTTCTTCTTCTGAAGCAGACCAGGGTGCATGCCCCCTGGATTTCAGTCATATTCACCGAATTACTCACGCTCATTAGGTGGATAGACTGGAGATTGATGAGACATTCCTTATGTGAAAAGACCAATTAGGGATGGCATTTGACTATTAACTAAGTGTGAGTTGGGGAATGGAAGTTGGTCTACGAGGTGGACCACTTTACCTTCATGCAGAAAACACATTACTCAAAAGAGTGAGGAGACAATGGCTCTCATTGTATAAATGTAGTCATGCCTAAGGAGTAGATTGTAATCTAGAGGTCCTTAGACTACCATTACATTCAGATAAACAATTTTCCCTCTCAAAGTTATAGGAAAATTTGGAAGGATCCCTAATGGTCGATTGGTTCCTTTATTGAAGCCTATCAGATTTCGCATCTTAGACAGAAGTGATGGCGAACCAATCACTTTCCAAGCAGTTGAGGAAATGATACTCATAGAAGCCCCTTCATCTATGATAGTACCGACCATGACCATTCTGTAAGCTTGTACAATGATTCAGAATGGTACATTAGACGGTAGATGGGGTCTACCTAGTAGATTCCTGTCAAAGGAAACAACTAGGTTGCTCGGAGGTGGGATCGAATAAACAGCCATATATGACTCTAATGAACTTCCTTCCTGTGGTATAGGAATGGGTAGATTTCCCCCATGTTCATCGAACTTTATGTTTACGAAAAGAATTTGAATGGTATCATTCTCATTCTCTTCAGTGACTGTATCATCTGAAGATGGACCTTCTGAAGACAAGACTGGGTCGACAGCCATCTCGACCCGATGACTTTGGTCCAGTGTGGACTCAGAGGGTTTATATTCAATGATAGATGCTTCGAATGACCACAAAGGTGTGTCAGTCAGATTTTCAACTAGCGATGGACTCAGCAAGAGTTTCTTGTATCCAGGAGGAAGCTATAGCGGTGAAGCAGGACGGTTATCCAAGACTCTTTTAGCTTCGTCTATGAAGGGACAATGATGGATGGCATGATCACCTTCACACAACCTACAAGGAAATTTATATTTTCCTTTTTTCCCAGAGACTTCGTTTTCACTAGTTGACGGTGTACTCTCAACATGATCGTCAAAGGTTGATGACATCGGATTATGCAAATGAGGAGACCGGTCCCTTAAGATCCGAGGGATGCAAGGAAAATCTCGATGATAGTGGTCTCCTTTGCAAATGACACATGGAGATTTAGGTTTGAATGGTGCAGTGTGTGGATTTTTGTTAGATGATGCATGGTTGCCCCTTTTTGCCTTTGGCTCCTTCTTCTTCTTCTCCTTCTCCTTCCCTTTCTTCTTCTTCTCAATTACTTGGTTTTTAGCTTTACCCGCTTCACCAAGTGAAGAGGAAGGAGGGGAGGGAGAAACAAACGAAGTAGAAGGTTGGGGGGTAACTCTAGTATCATCTATTTGCTAATTTGATTGCTCAAGAATTATGGTGCTTTGAATGACAGAGGTCGAGAAGAGCCATCTTGGCAAGCTGATTGTCAGTCTTGGAAGGGACAATGTGGCCATATGAGGTGCACCAACATCTCCCAAAGAGGAGGAAGGACTAGGATTTCCCCCAAGTGGAAATCCTTGGTTAGTGGACTCGATTTTCTCAACCTAAGATCAACGAGGGAACATTGACGTTATTCCAATTAAAATAAATTTTATGATGCTTTGACACAAATTGATTTTTCAATTTTTAAGAGTCAAGAAAAAGTTAAAGATGACTCTAGTCGCCTTCGATTTTTAATGAGCCTGAAGTGACAAGTGCTCAGATGGACCTTTTCCTTTAAGGAGTCTGAAAAGGAATGAAAGAGACTACTCTGGAAATCTAGATAGAGGGATTACCAAACCAATCACAAAACTGCAGAATACTTTTTACGATACGACAATCAATGTTCCTGAATTTTGTGTTCAGTGCATTTCGATCAATAGGGCGGCAGACACGGCTTCTTAAGGATTACGGAGATAGCCTATTGTGCTCTCCCAATATATACTCGACAGTATGTGGGAGCACAAGTTTGTACTGGCACTTGTCATCTCAAAGAGGAGGAATCACCCAACTTACGATGAAAGCGATAGTTACCAGGTTTTACGACGCTGGAATACATCTCTAGCCTAGACTTCTAAATGTTGTGCGTTAGGTTCCAAAGCATTTTTATATTCATTGAATTTACTTTACAGTTGATATTTCTTAAGAAGTTTTCCTTTAAGGTTCACCATATGATGTAGATATACAATTCCTAAAATGCAATCTAAGACGATAAACAATCATTTATTCTTCTTTTTGCAATGAAAATCCTAGCTACTAAGGAAAGAGAAGAGGGATTCTTTCAACATAGAGCAGAGAGCACACACTAGATGCATTTTCCTAAATCAAAATAAAAAAGTAGTCTAAATGCAAATGCACATGCATGTATTTGTTTTTTGCTTCTTAATGTGTGAATGACAAAAATAATGCTAAGTACAAATTTGAATTATCTTTTCAAAGCGACAGTACTAACGATTTTCTTTTGAAAAGACGAAAGGAAGATAATGACGACACTTTACAATTTTGAATTGAAAACTGCTTTCGACACTTGAAAAACTATTAATTCAAATCAAATACAAGAGTAATAATGTAATCGACCATCAAGAATAGTAGCATTCTTTTCTTTGACTGAAAACAACACTTGCGACACTTCCAAATCAAAAGACGATAGTTCAACTAAGCTACTTCTTTGTAAGGGAGAACTGTAAATGGCGAAAAATACATAAAAGCATTCACAATTCTTTGTACAATGGAGGCTAAATAATGCAAAGGAAGGGAGTTCCCACAGTGGTTTACTGATCACAGACAACAAAACTCCTGAACAAAGCTGAAGAGAGTGAAGAAAAACCAAAATTTGGAGGCAGAAATAGTCTTATCTGATCATCGCACATGTAACACAGGGAAACAGGGATGCATCTCACCTATTGCACACGAGAGGTGCGATGCATCCAGATTGCCAAGAGGAGAAGGTGTGATGGTCCAGGGACGATACTTCAACTTGTTTTTTGGTCACATGATCCGGAGGATCTTGGAAGGAGAGACCCCCAAGATCTGAAAACTTGCAATGGATCTTGGGGGAAAGGCCCCCAAGATCTGAAAACTTGAAATTACCAGAAGAAAAATAGGAGAATGCCCAATAAACAAAACCACAAAGAAAATTTTTATTAAAACCCAAATTGAAATAAACTAGCTAGGGCGATGGTATCTTATCTCTGAGAAGAGATGTGATGGCTACATGCCTCTGAACTCTAAAGGCTGCATTGTGGTGGACAATGTGTCCTTTTACAAAATGTGACTTGTTACTTATAGTATTTTTCTAGTTACAATACCATGGGTCAATTCCATGGGTCAATACCATAGATAACAAATACAAGGGGCCATTTTCCATTCGGATCATCACAGTTTGCAGCTTAGTTCAGGGATTTAGGTCGAGCTAATGATAGTCAGGAAATGCAAATCACAGGGGCTGATCTAATGAGGTTACTTGAGCCACCACCAAGGAAATTAAGATGTTTGCAAATCAATTGTGCAGTTTATAAACAAAACCTGGAGATAGACTGAAGCAACATTGATATACTTTGCACTTGCATAGCAAATGCAGTTCGAAGGCTAGCTGGCTTAACTTCAGACTTTGTCTATATTTTATAAAGCAAAAAAATATAGACAAGAAAACAAACTATTCATGAATCCCCAGCGGAGTTTCCATTTTGTTATTTGGAAATCTAGTGTCCATGCAGAGCTTCTAGTCTCACTAATACGAGTAGCTATCTTAGAAGAAAACAAACTAAAGTTACTTTCGTTTTGCTTTATGAGAAGTAGATAGGAGAGGAGCAAAGAATACCAACCTCAATCTTTCGCTTGGTTCCTTGCTTGCTCCTTCTCCCCTCTGATAGATCTTTGCTGCTCCTTCCTTGGTTACCCCACTCCAAAGAGTACCTGTAAAGTCAAAGAAGCATAATACCTTCAAAGTACTGGGATCTACAATCATAAACAATATAGGACCAGATATATATTGACCACACAAATTCATATATCATCAAACATACAAGAATGTGGAGGAAAACTTGAATAGATTTATTAATAGAAAGAGTAGAAGAGAGGATTACAACCCATTGATCTGACCCAACGTCATCCTCCCAGCATGAAAGCGCTTCTTCACCTCATGAAAAGCTTATATCACCCAACACTATGATGTTCCACTAGGAAACCAATAACACTTCCTTACAAGATACAAAATTCCAGCCTCTAGATCTCTGGGATGAGGGATCCATATATAGATGTTTGCAGGGGGTGAGTCAGCTTTTGGGATTTTGATTAGTGTCCTCGCTCTAATAGTTCTTGGTTCCACTTGGAGATTCATGATTTCTTACTCATCCCTGGGTAAATTTATAGAGGCAAGTGTCACAGGAGAAGTTTCTGGAAGATTCCGTGATAATCCACCTTGCAAATTGTCTCTACCATTTGTCTACTCTTGCCCATCGCACCTTACAGAAGGTCTCTTCAGTATGCATCGCACTTTTTGCATGTGGCAGGTGAGATGCATCGCACCCTTAGCACTGGGCAGTCTGTATGGTCCAGTTTTGAGCAGTTTTCCATGGAGAACTTCTGGGAGATGATGTAATTAGCTGACCTTGTTCCTTTAGGGTGTGAGACAACACTTTTAGTGACTCATAAGCCCTTGGTTTATGGACATTTACGATTGGGGTTGCAGTGCCAAAATATGTCTATAACAAAGAGAGACACAAATATATGTGGTTCACCCAGTTTGGGCTACATCCATGGAGAAATAGATAGTACTTCTTTTATTATACTACCGAGTAAACTGAAGAGATACAACCTACAACAGATCCACTGTAACTCCCTCTTCACTCTCAATCTCCTCTCTCTTCCTCACTTAGAATATAGATATACATAGACGCAATACAATTCCCTCATATATAGAGAGGGGTTGCCTTCTATGGAAAAAAACCCTAAATTAAACATAACTTCTACTGTCAAATCATCTGCCTATTTTACATATATTTTTAGCTTCAGGGGCACTACCCCTGAACCCTCGCCCAGGGACTGCTAGCCCCCAGACCACTACGGGGGGACAAGTGCCCCCCGCACCCCCCCGCGTGGAGGGGTGTATAGTCTTTCTGGGGTATGCATCTAGATGAAACCTTTGAATACAAAAGATAATCATGCTCCACACCCAACAAAAGATGCTAAAAACCGCGCATGGTACTGCCCATCCGTTAGCATCATGTTAGCCTCTCGGATCATACTTTTCCATCTTTGATCTAGGTCCTAAGGGGTTTCACTTGGCAGCATCACAATCTCCTTGAACCTGATGTTCGACTATGTCTCTGATTCCGGCTAGCTAAAATCTTTGTTCAATGCATCTCGAATCTCCATTATCTTGATATTAGGATGATCGTTAGAGTGATTGATCTACCAAGTCAGCACGCGGTCCTGTAGTGCACTCACTAGGGTAGCCTTTTTAATATTATTGTCCGTAAGTCTGTGCACCTCCCACACTGAACTTTCTATGAACCAAAACTATTCTGGATCTTCACTTCCTACTCCCTTGAATACAGGCAACTTGATTGCTCTCAGCATGTTAAACTTTTGGTTTGCACGTGGATGGGCTAAGGCCAGCTACAGACTTGTACTACTTCTGATCTAGCCAATCTTCAATCCCTTTCTTCATAGGGTTTCAAGATTTCAACATTGGACATCCCTTAGGCAGATCCCAGTCCTAGAAACAGAACCATTTGTTGGCTTGTTGGGGCCTGACCCAGGTTTAGAAGTGTTTTATCCAAACAAATCTTGCATTACCGTCCGTTTCGGCAACAATCCATGGAGCGCAGACTGAAGTCTCACCCGAGGTAGTATGGGAAGGTGTTGGAACCAGGTCTCCACACCCTAGGGTTATCTTGATGTGACCTAGAATGATTGCGAACCATTTTGCGCACCTGCATTACTCTGCACAGTTACCTGTCTTTCTCATAAACCTACGCCAGTTACTTCCCGAATCTTATTATTTATATGGATTTATTATAAGTCAAAATTAATTTGCAAGGTATTTAAGCAAACATTAAACAAAGATAACCAGTGTGCACCATCATAACACTTAAAGGCATAAAATCATATAACAGATGCATAAAATAGAATATAATAGATCCAGGATCTTCTAGAAACAACTTATCTTTATTAATATCTTTCATCCAGTAAAACCAAATCTACCCTGCGCACTCAGCTGCAGGGTTCTGTGCGCACAACTATGGACTCCATCTGGCCTCTTCGCACACAGCTGCAAAGCCACTATCTATCTACTAACACCATCGACTCGGACTTACAAACTTTAGAGAAACTAATGCTTCTACAAACCCATAATACATCAGATCTTCCAAAAAACTACTTTCTACGCTTAGAGCCTCACTCTATTTATACATTCCCATGGTCCGCAGACCATGGGTAGGCCGAGTCACATCCTATTATTTTATATCATTTTTGGGCAGAAAACCCTTTGGCTCGACCTATTACATTTCGTGCTCCACGCATTTCGCGGAGCTTTTACAATATCATTACCCTAACTTATAGGATTTAAGCCCCAAACCTGTTACACAGGGCCTCCGCTACCCAACAGGGATAGGATAAAAATATAGTTTATAGTTAAAGTAGGGGTAGGGGTAATATATACAGGGATTTATTTATATATGAGGAAAAAGGGTATATTGGGAGCTATATTATTAAGTTAGAAATTAATATGAACTGAAACAAGCGGAATGAAAATAATGCTAAGTATAATGTAATATTTGTGCTTTTGCTTTACATCCACTTATACTTAGGATGAAACCTTTTTGTGGGTATTTTGAGTGAAATGGAATTTAACATGGGGTTTGTTACTTTTCATAGGAAAATGGAGTCTAACCTTAGGAAAAGGGGTTTTATTAGGGTAATGAAGGTAAATGACTTTTATGAAGGGAAATCTAACACTTGATGTCCATAAGTCATTAAGCTGAGGGTCCAGTCCCACCAAAAGTCAGAGAAATGCTCTGAGCCTTTATGACTTGAAGGAGTTTTAGTACTAGAACATACTTGTGGATGGGGAAAATAGTAAGTATAGGGATGAAATGAATGGAGGGGGTCAATAAAATAAACTTGTAAACCTCTTTTTTTTCTTTCTTAACTGATCATTCACATTGAAACATATGATTAAGCATGATAAATGTGATTTTTCTCATCAAATTTATACTTCAACAACGTTTCTTCTACTTACCCATTACTTAACCTAACATATTTTTTCTTCACCTATTTGGGTGCATTTAGGCTAGAAAACCATTTCTTTCCCTCTCTTTTATAAAACAAACTATCTACTTCTAACCTTATATCTTCCAAGGGCTCAGATTAAGCTGATAAGCCCCTTTATTTTCTCTACCTATGTAATGATCTGCCAAGATTACGTTGTTTGGTTAGATTTTATTCTCTAACTATACACATACAATTCAAAGCATGAAATAGTTAAGATTAAGTAGTTTGACTACCATGGGTTGTGGCATGTATGAAAAGCTACACACAAACATTATTTTCAAAACAAGTAAAATAGTAGTGGCATTTAGACTTGCACACTTTCATGATCTGTTTTTGTGTTTGGGGTTCATATATTTTCATTTTTTGATCTTTTCTTATTCTTTTGTCCTTTGATATTTCTTTTAGGACAAAACCTCTTTACAATTTTTAATTTCTAATATGGAAAACACTTGCAGAAAGAAAAGGTATGTACAATATTACAAGAGTTACTCCTAGCCAATTCAAAAATATAAATCCTATCACTATAGGACTCTAATAGTGGCTCCACATGGGGATGGCATTTCTTAGTGAAATGTCAAGAACTTTAAATATCAGTAGCCTTTGAATTGTAGCTAAAGTTACCTTGCAAAGTGTCCTTCTGTGAATATGCATTATTGATACTTATGACAGTAAATCTTTCAAAGCTCAAGGCCTTCTCTCCAAGCTTCAACTTTGTAGGATTAATCTCCTATCCAATCTACACTCTGTAATGTTATGTACAATGATGCAAATTAAAGTGAACTATTGTAAGTCAGTGGAAAAGTAATGCTTTAGCATCCTACCATTAACAGGTCCTCCTGGTAGATCTGATCCATCTAATTTTCTCAAGAAAAAAGCATTGCTGCCTCTATAGCCATAAATGACATAAGGCCCTTGCCACATAAAATCAAATTTTCTATGCTTGCATTTGTCTTCTCTCCTTGAATCCCACTTAAGGACTTTGTCTCCTATGTGAAAATCATCTACTTTAGTTTTTTTATCAAAGACTTTCTTAATCTTTTCTTGGATTATCTGTGATTTTACATATACCTCTTCTCTACTTTGTTGTAGGTGTCTGGTTTGATTTATTCTTCTCTAAATATCATTTGGTTCCACATGTAATTCCTCGAGGATGTTCACGATTGGCACTCCAAAGGATGATGTGAAAACAACATCCATCCCATAAACTAGCTGATAGGGTGATGTTGCAATAGACTTCTTAATAGTCAATCTATCTACCCATAAGGAATTGACTAACTTCTTGTTCCATGTATTTTAATTGTCTTCCAGTACCTTTTTGATAATATTGACCAGACTTTTGTTGGATGACTCTACTAGTCCATTACCTTGAGGGTAATAGGTTGTGGAATGACCAAGGGTGATGTGGTATTTGTTACAGAAATCTATCATTATTTTGGATTTAAAGGCTGCTGCATTATCAATAATCAGCTTCTAGGGACATCCAAATCTTGAAAGGATATTACTCTCTAGGAAGGTGATTATGGCAGTGTTTGTGGCTTGTCTAGAAGGTATGGCCTCTATCCATTTGGTAAAATAGTTTGTGTCTATCAGAATCCACTTGTGTTGAGTTGAGGATGTAGGGTGTATTTCTCCAATGTACTCTAACTCTCATTGTTGAAATGGAATCTCAGTGGAAATTAGATTAAGAGGCAAGGGTAAAAGTTTTCTCTTTCCCTCAGAAATCTAGTATTTATGGCAGGAGGTCAGATGCTTTTTAACATCTGCAAACAAAGTAGGCCAATAAAAACCAACCCTTAGAATCTTGTCAGTAGTACTCTTCCAGTACAAGTGTCCTCCACAATCCCCTACATGAATCTCTTGTAAAATCTTGTCAGCTTCATCTTTTAATAGACATGTTAAAATAATACCACTATTGTCTTTCCAAAACAATGCATTATCTATAACACAATATCTCAATGACTTCATTTTTAAGAATCTAGATTTAGTTCTTGTCAATCCAGGAGGAGCTTTTAAGTTTAGTAAAACAAATGTAATATCTACATACCATGGTGAATCAGTAAAAGGTTCATTGATCTATAGAGTCACCATCTCCTCCTGAACATACAGGGCACTAATGAAGTTGATATCAAGGGCCTGATAGTTCGATTCAGCCATGAGTTTGGCTAAACCTTGGCCTTTGATGAGCTTGGCAGGTTTTGTATCTATGTCATATTCCAATATTGTGGCAATCCATTTGCCTCTTTTTCCTTCAGGCTCATTTTGAGTCAAAATGTCCTTAACTATAGAGTTTGGAACATAAGCAATAATGTGAGAGTACAAAATATATACTCTGAAATCTTTGATAGCCTTGAGCAAAGCTAAAGCTTGTTTTTCCATGATATTGTATTTGAGTGTGGCATCTCTTAAGGATTTACTAAAGAATGCTATTGGTTATTCATATCCTTGATTGTTCTTTTGCAGCAAGACTGCTACAATGGTGTGTTCTGAAGCAAAAGAAAAATGATAAAATATTTGTTAAAGTCAGGACTAATCAGGACTGGAGTCTTGGTTCATGCTTCCTTAATAGCTTCAAAGGATTGTTTGGCCTCCAAGGTCCATTTAATTAACGAGTCATTTCTTAGCATGCTATTTAATTCGCTAATTAATTCTGCTATATTTGAGATAAATGTCCTAAGGAAATTAATCTTACCTATAAATGATTGTAGCTCTTTAATGTTTTGGAGATGGGAAATGGTCAAAATGGCTTCTATTCTACCAGGACCTATCCTAATCCCATCTTTAGATATGATGTGTCCTAACAACTTTCCCTCTTCTAGACCAAAAAGTGTCTTTTTAGGATTTAAATAAATCCCAAATTTCTTGCATTTGATAAATACTCTTCTGAGGTGGTCTAAGTGCTCATTGTCATATTTAGAGAAGACTGTGATTTCATCCTGGTATACTACTAAGAAATCATGGATTTCCTTGGAAAAATCTATATCTATAGCTCTTTGAAATGCAGCACCTGCATTCATTAATCCAAAGGGCATCTTCAAGTACATGAATGTACCCCAAGGAGTAGTAAACATAGTTTTGGCTTGGTCCACAGGTTGGAATAAGATTTGGTTATACCCAAAGAACCCATCTAATAGTGAAATCATAGATGACCCCACTACCCTTTGCAATATATGGTCCATTTTTGGTAAGGGGTAGTTGTCTTTTAAAGAGACCTTGTTTAAGTTTCTAAAATCTGCGCAAAGTCTAATTTCATTTGTCTTTCTCCTAGTTGTAACTAAGTTTGAAATCCAATATGAGTATCTAATGGGTGCTATTATTTCGGAATCAAACATTCTTTTAACTTGTTCCTTTATCAATGGCATAAGAACTTGGCTTATCCTCCTAAGTTTTTGTTTAAAATGTTTATGAAATTATTTTAGAGGTATTTTCTGTTGTATTATGCTGTTGTCATAAGATTTTAAGTCTTTATAACTCTAGGCAAATACATCATGGAACTCTTTAAACAGATAGATATATTTGACTTTTTCCTCTAGGGGTAAGGTTTTAGACATCTTAATGAGCTTTGGATTATCTTCAGTTCCTATATTACACTCTTCTATGTCAGCTCTTATAGGTTCCATTTTGGGTTTCCTAGCCACATCATTAGAGTCAAACAAATCCTCTAAAGGTACTAACCCTTTAGGAAAAATATTATTTTTCAAATTAAGAATCTCAGGATCATCATCCATTATTTCATCTATCTCTACTTTCTATAAATTATCTATTTCTAGTTTGGTAAATTTAGTTGGTTTATGTACATCAAAATATTTACATCTAAGCTGCTTTCTATATTATTGTCTACTGTAAAGTCAGTATCTATCTTACAATTCCGAAACTCACCTTTATTGTTCATGAAATCATAGATCTGAGAGTCCTGGGAGAAAATCTACCAATACTTGAGGTTGTCTGGTATAATAGGCCTACGTCTGACTTCTGCAGTGTACTAGTGGTTTGGTTTAAATGGCAATTTTCAAGTACTAGCAAAGGTAGCAAGACTATGGGCTTGCATGTTTGTTTTCTAAAAATGGCAGTAAAGTTTGATTCCAGGAGGTCTTTGATCAAGTCTAAAATATTATCCCTATATGGACCAAGCCTAGGGTTATTAACAGAGTTTTCACCACTATTCTATTTAATAATCATTTCTAAGTCTCCCATGATGGAAACTCTTTTGGCTCCCAATTTCCTAACCAAGTGTAACCCTAGAATCAGGGCTTCATATTCGGCCATGTTATTGGTACATTTGAAATTCAATCTGAAAACATGTCCCTCACCATGATTATTCTCCATATTATGGATCCACACTCATGCGCCAACCCATAACCTATTTACAAACCCATCAAAGTCTAAATGCCAAAGTGACTCATGGAATATGTTCTCACTGTCAGTTGTTCTGTACTTAAGGTCTTTGGCTGTGATTTCCTTTTTATCATTTTCTACACTGTATAAGATGAAAGAGTCCATATCTAAATGCATGGAGTATATGGGAAATTTTCATGGATTTTCCTCACTACTGACCATGTACTTCATCAAGGTCTCCCTATATAATTATCTTGGTTGGCCAAAAATGGATATGATGGCATAAGACATATCCAACTGCAAAGATCCCTGTAGTTTTTCTCCCCATGAGAGATATAGTAGCATTCCATATTTTGGTGGGATGTCTACAACTACAATGTCCATTAGAATGCTCTTTGTAGCGCACTCGACAAGAGTCACACATAAATGTTTGATTAGACCAAGGAATTTCACCTGGCTAGAGTAAAAAGAAAATAAATCCTTATAAGTCCTGGTAATGTCTAGGTTCAGTCTTTCCATTATTGCCTTTGGCATTAGATTTTGGGATGCTCCTGAGTCCAACATAGCGTTACGAAATTTTTTATCATGAATGTTTAAGCTAATGTAAAAAGGAGGAACTCCCCCTTGCTGATGAATTCCATTGGCCTCGGGGCCAAATAATTCAGACTAGTCATCATTCAAATTAACAGAATCCTCTCCCTCTCCTATGTTCAAAGTCTCAGTTATCTATGACTTATAAGATTGATTCTTTGCTAGTTCAGTCAAAGGAACTGATATCTTTAATTTAGTTATTTCATTTCTAATGTTGAAAGGGAGCTAAGGATTTCTTTTTTGATTCAGATCTTCCTTAATGTATGCAGTTTGAGTATCATAATTATGTTTCTCAGTGATAATCATTTTAGTTTGTGTTTCTACTATCTTGGCTTGATTTATTTTATTTTGATTTTTTTCAGGGATTGTCTTTATTTGGGTTCCAGTGGAGGTTATATCTAAAATCATAGGGGTTGAAGTTTTATTTGTTCCCCTAGGGAGAATTTGCAACAACTTGTTAACTAGAGCTTCTTTCATTATCTTAGTCTGGGTTTGGATGGATCTTTCAATGGGATTCTCATTATTCTTCTTACTTCTCAAGCTATATTTCTTATGTACCTCATATATAGCTGACTCATATCCCTGTTTAAAATCAAAAGATTCACCATATTCTAATTGCAATTGTTGAAGCATATATAACTCTTGTTCTTCTTGAGTAAGAAAAACAATGTCTTCTTCTGTGGTTTCCAGTAAGTTAATTTGGGTATCATCCTCTACTTCTTGGTTCTGTGAATCCTCGGCATAATTTTCTTGGAAGGGGGGCCTAATCTTTTGGTCTAGTGTAGCATTTTTTGTAGTATTAGTGTTCTTCCTAAAATTTGAGTTTCTCATTGGGGGTTGTTGTTGTTGATTCTCCCATTGATTTTTCCTCTCCATTTTCTCTAACCTATCCATGATTCTTTCTAAAATTTTAGTTAAAGCATCTAATTTTCCATCTGAAGTTGAAGCTTCTTCTTTAAATACAATTTTTTTTTAATTCCCCATTCGTGCTTTCTTAGCTAACAGATTGGCCTCTACACTAACAACATTGCTCTGCATTTGTTCAAGTGTTTCAGGTTTTCTTTCCCTTAGCTAGTATGACATGTCAGCATCAAAACCACCAGGGAACTTAATTAATGTTAGGTCAGGTGGAGGCTTAATGTTGGTTGGAATTGCATTATAGATATTATTAAACCTAGTGCAATGGTCTTGAACATACTCATTGGGAGCTCTCCTAATATTGTCATATTCAGAAAGCATTTGCAATGGGTTTTTCTTTCTCTCCCATCTGTCAATGAATAACCTTTGAAAAGTTGCTAAGTCTGCAATATGTTTGGTAGGAAAGCCTTTGAACCACTTCTTGACATCCCCAGTTAAAGTTTGGGAAAATAATCTCATTTGGACATCTGCTTCATCTATTTCATGCTATTCAAAAAAGTCAGACATATTTTTTACATGATACTGGGCAATGTAATGAATAGTAACATCAAACAGGAAAAACTTACTCTGATAATCTGCAAGCATGGGATGGAATTGGGCAAGTAAAACAAGAGGAGCATATCTGTTTGCCATTGTTGTAATTCTAGTTTGACTAGGGGGTAAAGTTGTGGTGGTTGAAGAAGGGGTTGAAACTAATGGAGGTGAACAAGATGATGATGAAGATGATTGACTAATAAGTGGTTTAGGTGATTGGATTGTGGTAGATACAATTGATGAAGTTGTGGTAAAGGAAGGCGTACTTACAATGAGTGAAGACTGTGCAAAAATTTGAGAGGCAACAATAGTAAAGGTAGCTAGATCAATGAATTGTTGAAGATAAGCATTATCTATATTGCTAATCAACGTAGAGGTCAAGGCTTCTAACTTGTCAAAATAATCTAAGACAAATTTATCTAAATCTAGATGAATAACCATTTTCGATTCGATGACTTGAGTAAACTCAGGGTCTAAAACTGTTTCATGGATATCATTCTCAGATTTGGTTCTAAATAGTGAGAGGTCAAATGATAAATAAAAAGGGCACTTCCACTAAAGTTGACAACTCCTCAGGGAGTGAATTGGCTCTGTCTAGTTACCTACTACTAGCCTGAGTTTCTTCTTTTTTTGGTTTCCATAGAATTATGTCTCGATCATCCAATATAATTGCAGGGTTTGGATCTGGGTTGGCCCTAGTAGAGTGAATCTTCATAGGAGCTAGAATTTTAAATTTTTTAAACTGTTTTTATGGTTTTTTTTTAAATTTACTTCATATAATGACCTTAAGGGGCTCAAGATTTAATTTAAGGTTTCCTTAAAGTTTTATGAGACTGAGGATCAAAGTCCCTAGTATTGTCGTCAAAAATATTATCACTCTAATAACTCCTTTGAAGTAAAAAAGAAAGAAAAACCTAAGGTAACGACAAACCACTTTTGGAGATCAGGACCTAGCCTTATTGAAGCTCAGAGAAGGCTCTCTCTTTAAAATCTAACTTTTTTTTAGTTAAGATGGTTTTTAGGCTAGTTATGATTGTTCAGAGGGGTTTTTGATTTGTTTTTAAGATTGAGTGGTGGGATCCACTTAGAGAGATGGATAAAATGATGTCTATAGACCATTGGGCTGTGGAGTTAAATAATAAGGGAGTGAAACTAGATTAACTCACTAAAGGGAATGTTCCAAGGGAAAGATAGCAGAGTGTTTTTTCAAACATTTGAGACAAATGGGCGAGGAGGTTTTACTTAGGGTAATAGAGCAGTTAAGGTTCTCAGACTCAGATAATGAATGAGGAATGAAGGGGTAATAAAGATAAAAGGGAAATTAAGAATCCTTTAACATGTATATTCAAGAAAATCAATCTCAACCAAAGAGCAATTAAGAATTCTTTAATTTAGATATCAGCAGAAAACATTTGAATGTATAATTGTTAAGACAAAGTGTAATGAAATAAGTTCTGAAGTATTGTTCTAGATATAACATTTATATTGAGAAACACATTAAATATTATGAATAAATTTGGTAAAAATAACAATAACACATGAAAAAACTTGTCTGAATTCGCTCAACACATGAATCCTTGGAAAGATTTGATATTTATTTATCAATCCATCTTGCTAGCTCAACAGATGATACAATAACCTTCTAGGTCTTCTAATCAAAAAGTTTATAGAAATGAGAATCCACCCTTACATACTTTGAATTTTGAAGTATTCATACAAATGGAGTTACAAAATATCTGAAATTGTATTCAGAACTAATATAGGAAAAAAGAAATATCTTCATGCAAGAAGATAGAGATAGTTATTGAACTGTTTCATGTTGTCCCTTTTATTTTGGTTATGTTAGCTTTGATATTTTGCCCTTTAATCTACTTTGTTGTTTGATCTTTCACACTGGATTCTTCATTTACTTTAGCCTTTCATCTGATACACTTTGACTATGTTGATCTGTCAACATCCTTTTACCATGTTGTTTTACTTTTATTGTACATTATCCTTTTTACTGCATATTTCTATAGTAAATCAGTTAATTTCTCCCATGTTTTAGCATCAGGTAATTGGATTTTTAGCATCTTTCTATATGTTTCATCTACCTCTGTGTATTTAGAAAAATTAGGCTTATTGATAAACAAGTGTTTTACCTCATGCTGGAGGTAAAACAAGTTTTCAAATGTTTGGGAGAGTACTTTGCCTGTTGGTAATGGCTTCATTGATGATGTATTTACCTAATCTTCTGCTACCTCTTTGACTTTCTTGTTGTAATCCTCTTGTGTCATAACCATGGTTTAAATATATTTCCTTACTCCAGCAATGAATTTTGAGCAAGAGTGTATAGGAAACCATGTCTTTGATTTGAAAATCCCTATCTGCCAAGGGAAGGTGGTCAAGGTCCAAATGGGGGGTTGACACTAGTATGACATCCATGGTGATAGGGGCAACCATAATTTAGTTCTTGTGGATTTGAATTTGACTTTTAGTTCTTGTGGATTTGAAATTGACTTTTGCGGGTTTATATTAGAGGTTTGAAGGTAATTTGGAAGCTTTTAGAAGGGTTTTGAGTATTTAAGTCAGGCACACTCTTTAATTTTAAAGTAATTTCAATTAATTTTACTCAATTAAAACACTTTAAAGACAAAACGTTTTCAAATTGAAAGGGTGTCTACTAATTTCTCTTCAAATACCTGGAATTTGGGTGAAATAACTTCAAATTGGTGTTCTCAACAACTGTAGAAGGTTGAAAGGGTTTCGTACGGACTAAGATCTTGATTGGGGTCTCTGCAACTTGTTTAGGAGTGAAATTGAAGTCAACTGGCAATTTCAAGGTTTTGAAGGTGTCGCAATGGCTTACAAAAGTTTACAAAAAAATTGGTCGAAAAAGGCCAAATAGGACTTCTCAGCCTTTTTATTGAACAACAGCCATTTTTTAGTGAGTGAATTGCGAATGAATAGTGGGCCGTTTTTCAGGTTGGGCGGGGAGGTGGTTTCCCAAGCCATCACACCACTTTATCGAGGAGGCAGTGTTTTGGTGAGGTCACCCAATCTACCTTAACGCTTGACACGTAGTAGACAGGGGTCTGAGAAAAACAACTTTATCGGCTGGGCAAAAGGTCAGATATCAGGTGAACCTGATATGGCTATGAATTGTTCGATTTGGGTGCAGATGATCAGACGACAGTCGGGTGATAGATTAGCATGGATGAAATGGGCAAAGTTTTTTTTTTTTTTTTGGGGGGGGGGTTGTTAATTAATGGTGGTTTGTGATTATTCTAGAGTTAAACGTAGGATTAAATGATCAGATGGGGTTAATGGAGATATTATCTTAACTTTACAGAGAATTGGTAAGTTAAGAGGATTTTGTCGGGGGGTTAGGGTAAAAATATAGTTTATAGTTAAACTAAGGGTAGGGGTAATACATACAGGGATTTATTTATATATGAGGAAAAAGGGTATATCGGGAGCTATATTATTAAGTTAGAAATTAATATGAACTAAAATGAGAGGAACGAAAAATAATACTAAGTATAATGTAATATTTTTGCTTTTTCTTTACGTCCACTTGTACTTAGGATAAATTCTTTTTGTGGGTATTTTGAGTGAAATGGAATTTAACATGGGGTTGTTTACTTTTCATAGGAAAATGGAGTTTAACCTTAGGAAAAGGGGTTTTATTAGGGTTATGAAGGGAATTCTAACACTTGATGTCCATAAGTCATTAAGCCGAGGGTCTAATCCCACCAAAAGTCAGAGAAATTCTTTGAGCTTTTATGGCTTGAAGGATTTTTAGTACTAGAACATACTTGTGGATGGGGGAATTAGTAATTATAGGGATGGAATGAATGAGGGGGAGTTAATTGAATCAAATTGTAAACCTATGCTTTTGCTTTCTTAATTTCTCATGCACATTGAAACATATGCTTAAGCATGATAAATGGGTTTTTGTCTAACCAACTTTATACTTCAACAACTTTTCTTCTACTTACCCATTACTTACCCTAACATTTTTTTTTCTTCACTTATTTGGGTGCATTTAGGCTAGAAAACCTTTTTCTTTCATTTACTTTTATAAAACAAACTATCTACTTCTAACCTTATATCTTCCAAGGGCTCAAATTAAGTTGATGAGCACCTTTTATTTTCTCTACCTATCTAATGATATGCCAAGATTATGTTGTTTGGTCAGATTTTATGCTCTAACTATAAACATAAAATTCAAAGCATGAAATAGTCAAGATTAAGCAGTTTGAATACCATGGGTTGTGGCATGTATGACAAGTTGCACACAACCATTATTTGCAGAAGAAGTAAAATAGTAGTGGCATTTAGACTTGCACACTTTCATGATCTATTTTTGTGTTTGGGGTTCATATATTTTCATTTTTTGATCTTTTCTTATTATTTTTGTCCTTTGATATTTCTTTTAGGACACACCCTCTTTATATTTTTTAATTTCTAATATGGAAAACATTTGCAGAAATCAAATGTATGTACAATATTACAAGAGTCGCTCTTAGTCAATTCAAAATTATAAATCCTATCACTATAGGACTCTAACATCTTCAACTTGGAGTTCTCTTGAAATATTAGAATAAATTCCTTCATTTTATTCTTGGTTTGAGGATGATGCAAAAACTTTACCTATGGCTCTTCTTTCCAAATACTCTATATAATCACAAATTTCATGCCGGACAAGATCTATTTCAGCTTTTTTCCCAGTTGGACTGGAGATTGGTGATGGAATTGGTGATGAAACTATTTGTGATAGAACTTTAATTCCTGCAAATTGAAAAATTTTGGGGCCTGTTGAGGTTGTTCATGCACTAGTTTATTGATCCTTGCACTTATTCTTATGGTAGATGATGGTTTAGATGGTGATTTATTAGTAAGGGGTTTCTTTTTAACCTTTCCTTGCTTTGTTTTCTCTTTGGATGAACTTAATTCTTTAGTTCTGGTTACCTTTCTTCTAAAATTCTTCTTCTTTAGAGTTTCTAACTCATTTATAAGAGTAATTTCATCATCAAAGTACTACTCTTGTTGTGTTTCTTGTGTTGGTGAATTTTCTTTAGGGTTTGAGAACAATTTTCTTATACTATTCCTGGTCTTACCCCTAGGCTCTTCTTCTTGTTCTTCCCTAAAATGATTTCTAATTAAGAAATATTCCTAATTATCTCCTATGTTTGTCAATTGGGACCAAAGTAGGATTTTCGTTAGGCCATGATGGTATAGGGAATTATCTATAGATTGTACCTTTATTTGAATATTACCAATCATCTTTATTATGCTACAAAGTAAGAAATATGGTAGGTTAATTTCATTCCTGTAAAGAAAATCCATCATTAAGCGTGCATGATAAAAGAACATGATACTGAGTATTCCTTCAAAAGTTATAAAATTTTGAATGATCAATAGCAAATTCCTCCACTTATTATTTAAAATTTTGACTGGTATTCCCTTTTCAAACATAGGAATATTCATACCTAGATTCTTGAGAAAAAATTTCCATTCTTTATTTTTAATTTTTCTTTTCTTTAACCAAATCTCTTTGATTCTTGGTAATCTGGTAGCTTCTTCAAGAAAGACTCTATCAAAACTAGCTTCACATCCCAAATTTCTACTTCAAGGCCATCGTATACCCTAGAAAAAGAATTTGTTACCTCTTTCTTGTGCCCATCGAATTTATCCATGAATTCTAACCACCGTGTTTCTTGCAAAAATTGTTTAACCATGCGTATCCTTCAATAAAATTAACCCAATTTGGCTTTGATCTTACAATGACCCCAATGTTAGAGAAGTTTAGCCAATAATTTCTTTATTGAAAGGGTTAAGGAGTCAAAGGAATTTTGTGAGGGTGGTCTCAGCAATAAAACAGGGTTGAGTGAAATGGAAGTGTTTCGGCATGAAGTGGAATGATGAATGGAGAGGAGAGGGTGAATTTCAAATTATATCAAGGTTCATTCTTGACTTGGTTGACAAGACATAGATATTTTTATTAAAACCGAAGTTGTGTGAGAATAATTAAGGGTAATCATTATTCAGTATGGCGGTAGCAATGGTTACTCATCATTTATTTCATAATTCAATTGTTCTACCTTTATTATATAACTCAATTTTTACATACCTTAGATTCTTTTTCTTAATGATTTTGATTTGTCTTTTGTAGGTTATCATGTTACTTCAGCTAAAATCTTCATTGAATTTGGTTTTGAGGATCAGTTGGTAAGCTTTTGACAGGTTTTGGTGGATTTTTCATTATTCTCTCTCTCTCTCTCTCATACCCTTAGAAGCTTAGAGTTTTCTTGGAGAACTCTTGGAGGGTGTGGCATACTTGGATTCTTGGAGAAAGAAGGTGAAGGAAGAGTAGGAAAACCAAAGAGGGCATCAGGATCAGAAACTACAACAATTTTGCTTGCAGGTATCGAGTTGCATGTATGTTTTCCTCACTATTTTTGGCATGCATGGAACATGCATGTGGTTTCTTGGTTATGATCTGTCACTGGCATGGAGGATTTCCTGGATTGAGTAGTGGATTTACCCAGCCTTTCCATTTTCTGGATAATCATGGAGATTGTGGGTTTATTTCCTTGTTTTTTTGGGTTAGTTTTCATGTTTCTTTATCTTGGATTGAGTTATTCGTTCCTAGAAGCATTGGTTGGAAAAACACTCTAAAAGCCCTGTAATGGCCTAGGTTGAGTTACTAGTCCTGGAAGCACTGGTTGGAAAAATGCTCTAGAAGCCCTATAACAACTTGGGTTTTGGATGGTGTCATGCCTATAACATGAGAGCAAATGAGGCCTAAATTTTCCAAAATTTTAGTGGGACCCAAGGTCAATATTTATGAAGTGGTGGATTAGTTCCTAAGGGTCCTCAAGATGATATTGAATGTTTCTATGGTGTGCTTCCATCAGTTCGACTTCCTTAATGTGACTTAGGAGGTCAAATCATGTCATAGTGGAATCTCTGTGCATGTTTACCCCGAATGGACAGTTGCTTGGGTAGATGTGGGAGGAGGGTGTTACAAATTGGTATCAGAGTGTAGTTGCGCTCTCCTTGGATTGTTTGTTAACCATGCTTTCACATTGGTTGTATATGTGTTCCTTATGAATGTAGTCCATGTGCTTGTTGCATTTGTGCGTTGATCATGGTTGCAGTGATGTCGCCATGTGAAGGTTGAAGGTGTTTTCATGGAGTATGTATTCATGTGTGTATGGTTGATATGCATTTTTATGCACGTTAGTGTTCACATTTTATCAAATGCACATGAGGTGGTTGTTGTTATCATTTATGAGGTCATGTTTTGTGTAGTTGATATGGTCACGCATTGGTGACTAGACTCTATCTAGAATGATGTGTATATGGTTTTGTACTCATGTGTTATATGTCTATATGTAGTTTTTATACATGTATGGTCTTAGTTATGCATGAATAGTAGGTCAAGCATTCCTTGTGAAGTAATTGCATGAAATTTAGGTCATCGTGATGCCATTGTTTGTTATGATGCTAATGTGTTGGTTGAGATAGAGAAGGAGGTGCAAATCATCATAATGAAGTTGCATCATTAGACTTTGGGATAAGAGAAAATCATCATACAAGTTTGCATGTTGGACATGTAGGTAAGTAAGTTAAGGATTGTTATATGCATTAAGTTTATGTACAAGTTTTTGATGTTATGGTTACATACATGATAGATGATAGTTGATTAGTATAGTCACACACACATGTGTCATGAATGATCGGAATATATGGTTGTATGCATTGTTATTTTTGTTTTATGTTAGATAACTTGATGATCATGTTATATGTTGTTGATGAGTATGTTATAGGTTAAGTTGTTGCTATTATATGATATTTAGCTTGATGATTAGGTCATATGTTGTTGATGAGCATGTTATCTGTTAACTGATTGTTGTTATATGTTAGTTAACTTGATGATTAGGGTTATAGCATTAATATCTTGATATTATATGTATCATGCTAAATTTGATTGGACTATGCAGATGGTTATGGTTACGATATTCAGGTATGACCTGACATATTTGTGATGACTTTTCACACATGGTTGTTATGCATGAATGATAAATGCTTATGATTTTATGATATGAACATGCTAGTTAGCTAGTGTTATGGATATCGTGATCTTATTTATGTTTGAGTTGACATGTTGTAAAGTTATATCTTGCTAACTAGATTGATTGTGCTATCAAGATAGCCTCCCTTGAGATGCATTAAATTATGACCTCGCTTATGTCGTATATTTGATTCTTGACTGTTTGATTATGTCATGTAATTGATTTATTTAACATAGTATGTTTGCAAGTTGGTTAAATGTTTGATGAATTATATAATATGAGTATGTGTTCAAATGATCTTGTTTTAAGGTGATTGTACTAACACATATGTGTTGAGAAATTTGATATGTACTTGAATGTAGTTGACAATTGTAGCATTATGTCTAATGACTATGAGTTGACTATGGGTTATGACATGATTGTTTGTAAAATTTGATTTCAAAATAGATATGACTGCCTTGGTATTTGGAACGTGTGATTGACATGTGTGAGCTTTTGCAAGAAACATGCTTGGTATTAGTGTGACAAGGTAATACTTGATGTGTTTTAAAACTAACAGTTGGGTGATGTGACAGTACATAGTAAGCCTCGATTGCAACTAGGTAAAAGGTAAAAGGAAGGAATTAGACAAGAATTCCTTTAGCTAGGTTTGGAAACCCTAATTCCAAATGAATTAATGGTTTACACACATGAAGTCTTCTTAACCTTGATTCATCTGAAATGATGTGGATATGTTCTATATTCATGGACATGTAACTGATATGTATATTAGCTAGTCTCTACTTATAGGTGGATCTGCCAAGGAATTGGAGTTCCATGAGAGATGGCATGGATGTGTTCAGCTGGAAGGAAACATACTTGGCACAAGAAGGTAAGGTAACTGGTGTATTTTTATGTTTATTTATGCAATGATAGCTATGTGTTTATGTGGTATGATGCAAAGGATTACATGGCAAAGAAATTTCCATGAAATTTTGAAGAAGGCTCTGGTTGAGCTTTCCTTGGGAACCATGGGGATTGAGTCATGGTGTCTTGGGTTAGTCTTGAACTTTTGGTATTTTTTGATTGTTGTTCTTGATTTGCGATTTTGAGTTTGTCTGGTGCATAGCTATGCCACTTTATTGCAGCGTCGTATTGTTATTGGTTTTCATGGTTTTCTTCTTGGATTTTTCATAGTATTGCTTTTTATGTTTTGAGTCTTTGGAATTATGTGGGAAAGAGGAAAGTTAATGGAGCTCAGGGAGAGCTATGTGGTACCTGAAAGGTAATGTAAGATTCAGATGAAGCTCTGTGCATAAGTAAGCACATATGAAGGTAATTTTATGACAATTGGTTGGACTAGTTTGGTTCATTGGTTTAAATGGGTAGTGGTGGGATAGTCATGAGAAAGATAACAGGAAAGGTGAAGTAAATGGATATGAGGCGTCATATGCCTTGGCTATGTTGGGAACTGTTGTACTCAATCTTGTACATGGGTAAAGGAATTTTCTTAACCTTGACCTTGATATCCAATAATTATGTTATGATCATGATTATGTTGATGTTTATATATGTATACATGTATGTATGTCATTGTATGACAAGATGATGATTGTTTTACGCTAATGACTATATGTATGTATGTATGTATGTCACTGTCTGTCAGGGTTGCTAGGGATTGGTCATGTGGAGGAATGATTTGTTATGTAGGTGAATGGCATGAAGAGATTCTTGGTTCATGAGGAATCAAGTGGGAAGAGTATCCCAACACATCTATGAGGTTAGTATCATGTGGTTATGAGTTTATATTATGTGATTATATTATTTCTATTATATGGACAGGTAACTCGAGGGATACATCAACGAAATGAAATAAATGTGTTCTACAACATGTTGGGACAACCAGGGATAAGACACTAGAAGAAAAGTTGCTTGGTAAAGAAATTGTGGTTTTGGATGTGTGGTATTATCGTTGTGCATATGTTGTATATGTTGTACATGTTGCATTTGTGATGTCGTGTGCATGTAGTGTTGTGTATATATAGTGTGTATACATGTTGGTTATGCATTGTTATGTATAAGGTGGTATAGATAATGTTGTGCGAATGTTGCATATATAGTGATAGGTATAGACATTGCTATGCACATGATGGATATGCAATGTTGTGTTCATATGGTGATGTGTGCATGTTGGATATGAAATGTTGTGTTCATATGGTGATGTGTGCATGTTGGATATGAAATGTTGTGTATGGTGCTATGTAGGTGTTGTATATGCAATGGTATGTACATATAGCATTATGGGCATGTTGTACATATGGTGCTATGTACATATGGTGTTGTGTGCATGATTGTACAAGTGGTGTCATGTACATGTGTTACAAGTGGCGTTTTGTGTAGGTGGTGTTATGTACATGTAGTGTATGTGGTTTTGTGCACATGTGGTGTCATGTACTTGTCGTGCATGTGGTACTGTGTACATTTGGTATTGTGCACATGTTGTATAGGTGGTACAATGTACATGTGGCATTTATACACATTATGCATGTGGTGCCATGTACATGTAATGTTATCCACACATTGTGCAGGTGGTGTGGTGTACAAGTGGTACTGTGTACATGTTGTACATATGGTACTGGTGTATGTGGAGTATTATGTGCATGTCGTGCATGATGTGTTGTGGGCATGCGGTACTATGTATTTTCTTTGTGTAGTCTTTATCATGACATATGTATTCATTTTTTTTACTCTATGTGGGTACATGTATTGTGTGGCATTGTACATGAGGGATAGATGTACGAGTTGTGTTGTATATCGGGTATATGTGTATGCATTTTTTGGTGTCACACGTTGTGTGAGGAATTTATCTCTTGTGATGTACATTTTGTATGTATACGTGTTGTGTTGTGTCATACATCAGACATAAGAGTACGTATCATGCTGTGTTGTACACTGGGTGTAGGTGTATATGTTATATATCAGGTGTAGATGCATGTATTGCATTGTGTGGTATGTTGTGTGTGTACACTCTGTGTGTGTTCACATGGTTGAGGAGAAGGCACTTAGTGTTGTTGTCTCTGGAAACTGATCAGGAGGGTGTACAGAATAAAGACAAGTTCGAAGATAAGGATAGACTAAAGGATAAGTATTAGTATTTTGTTTTAGTATAATTATGTATGTTATTTATGATTTTTGTCTATGATGATTATATGTGATCTATGATTCTGGTTTATTATGGTTTATGATGGGATGACCAAATTTCTCAAGGGACTATATGGTAGAGAACGAAAGACTGAGCATGAACTATTTTTGGTTATTAGCATTTCTAGATGGAATCAGATGCACATTGGGAGTGTGCCCTGGAACAATGAGTTGAGTCGGTAACTGTTCATTGAGAGGACAGGTGGCGCAAGATTATATCCCTAGGCATTGGATGAAGATTTAATTTTGCAGTGGATTTTGGACTTCTTGGAAAGGAGATGAATACTAGTATTACTTTGAGGGTGGAGGTGTGCGTCTCTGGATTCCCTTGTTGCAGATTTGGCCATCGTATCATTTTTATTTTTTGGTTGAGAAAATGTCCATATGTGTGCATTATTGTAAATATTGTATCGAGCTAGATTTATAAATCTACATATACAATATGGTGATTTAATCATTGCATAAAATGTGTATGTGTATATGTGGTTATTGTAAATACCATAATGAGTTATGTTATAAAGCCCCAGTAAATGATATGTTTGTCATGTTTCAGCAGTGGTCATTGTAAATACTACAATGAGCTAGGTTATAAAGCTCCATGGGCAGTATGTTTTTTTTAGTAGTCTTATTAGTTATTGGTGTCATTGAACACCGAGGACATTGTTCCCCCAAGGGGGAGGGTTCTGTAACAACCCTGGTGAAAATTCCATGTAAATTAAATATATAAGGCCATGTTTGTTATAGACATATTTGGGGGCTGCAACCCCAATCACATATGTCCATAAACCAAGGGCTTCTAAGTCCCTAAAAATGTTGCTTCATACCCTAAAGGAGCAAGGTCAGCTGATTACATCATCTCCCAGAAGTTCTCCATGAAAACTTGCTCAGAACTGGTCAAAATTGGACCATACAGACTGCTTAATGCTAAGGGTGCGATGCATCTCACCTGCCACATGCAAAAAGTGTGATGCATACTAGAAAGCCCTTCTATAGGGTGTGATCAGCGAGAGTAGACAAATGGCAGAGACAGTTTGCAAGGTGGATTATCATGGAATCTTCCAAAAACTTCTCTTGTGACACTTGCCTCTCTGAATTCACCCAGGGATGAGTAAGAGATCATGAAATCTCCAAGTGGAATTGAGAACTATCAGAGAAATGACACTAATCACAATCACAAAACCTAACTCACCCACCTACAAACATCTATATATGGATCCCTCATCCCAGAGATCGAGAGGCTGAAATCTTGTATTTTTGTAAGGAAGTGTTGTTGGTTTCATTGTGGAACATCATAGTGTTGGGTGATCTAAGCTTTTCATGAGGTGAAGAAGGGCTTTCATGCTAGGAGGATGACGCTGGGTCAGATCAATGGGTTGTAATCCTCTCTTCTACTCTTTCTATCAATAAAGTTATTTGAGTTTTCCTCCACATTATTGTATGTTTGTTGATATATGCATTTGTGTGGTTAATATATATCTGATACTATATTGTTTATGATTGTAGATCTCGGTGCTTTGATGGTACTATGCTGCTTTGACTTTATAAGTGCTCTTTGAAGCGGGGTAAGCAAGGGAGAAGTGGAAAAGATCTGTCAAAGGGGAGAGGAAACAAGCAACAAGCCAAGTGAAAGACAAAGGTTGGTACTCTCTGCTTCTCTCTCATCTACTTCTCATAAAGGAAATCACAAGTAACTTTAGTTTGTTTGTTTTAAGATAGCTACCTGTCTTAGTGGGACTAGAAGCTCTACATGGACACTAGATTTCGTGATAACAATGTTCGGTGGGATACACATTCCAAGATGAATGGTTGGAGAAACATCTTAGTGGGTGTTGATTCCATTTATTATGGCTAAGGAAGTTGGAAAAGGAAAAGGCTTTGAAAAGGCATGAGGCATTAATTGGCATTTATCTATGAAAATAATGGAAATTAGGAGAGAAAAGGGAGGTGAAAGGTCACAGGTTGCATGTGAGGAGGAAATTGAAGGAAAATAATGGAAAATGAAGAAAATAGAGGCCTCCTTCAGAAAAATTCTTTTGAAGATAAGTTAGTAATATTTTGACAGGTTTTAGTGGAGCTCTAATTATTCTCTCTCTCTCTCTCTCTCTCTCTCTCTCATATTATTGGTGTTGGCATTATGATATAGATTTGGAACTATGACACAGGTGTTGTCCTTGGTGGAAACTCACACAGATCACAGATCACAGTTCAGGATCATAGAATGAGGAAAGAGAGGTATACACAGGTTCCCCATTGTCCAAGTCGCATGTACATGCAGGTTCACAAAACAAAAGGTGTGTACAATGTACACACACACTTTCATGCAAATAAAGGCACGTACATGTTGGAAAACTTAGTTTTGGTCTGTGGTAGTTGGTCTATGGTATTTTGATCCATGGTATTGGTCCAAGGTATCCTGTCCAAAGTGTTGACCCTAGGTATTTGGTCCAAGGTATTGCTTCTAAGTGATTTTGGACCATGGTATTGAGTAAGGTCTAAGACTATAAAAGGAGGAGAAGATCATTAGGCAAAGTCACACATGAATTGAATATCTAATAAAGAGCAAGATCTAGAATACAGATTATTGGTTTATGGTGTGCATTTGGATCTGAACCAAGGATGAACCTGAGCACTTTGTGAAGGATAAGTTCTATTGATGGGTAAAGATCTTAAGGCTTGAAGAGAAGTATCTTTGTGTGGTTTTGATATTTTATTTGAATAACTGGTGCCTATTGTAATTTGTAAATATGACGATCTCGGTATAACTAATGTCTGGAATTGTTGTGAAGTTTAAATCATCATTTACAGATATGTACGCAGGTTGACTTTAGCAAAGGTGCGTATACACGCTGGTTCTGCATATCCAAACTATGTATACACAGGATCGCCTTGGGAAAACAGCGTATGTATGTAATTTCGACATACTGAAGTAGCGTATACCTAATAAAATATGCTTTACCTACTTCTGTTTGTTATTGCAGTGTTCTAGGTTCTAGCTTGGGTTCTAGTTACTGTTACTGTATTCTGGTTACATCATTCTGAGAAGTGATTTAGTTTTGGTTATTGCAATGCAGATTGATTGATGCATATATATTTGAAGTTTGATTGATGATGTTGATGGATCTAGTCTGAAAAATTATGAAACGTAGTACATACGCAGGTTTCTATGGACACAGTCGCATATATGTTGGTTTGAAGAAAAACAGTGTATGAAAGGAGTCTGATATGAGTCTAGCATAGGTTCAGGGGGAGCATATACTTATAGTAATCCATTTTGGCATTATCTTAGAAGATCTTGGTACAAATTCACAGTTGTTTTTTTCGGTGGAACAGGTTCAAGGAGAGATAATGATTGCTGGTCCAGATGGTGATTGAAAGATGTTGCTGATGATAGTTGCTGATAACTATCATAGTCTTATTTTAGATATTTGGTCTCTATGTGATGTACATCTTTTATTGTCAAGCTCATGAAATGACCTATCTTGTTTCCCCACTATGCATGGGATGGATGATGTAATGTTCTTGTTTTGACATGTATAAACATTTAGTATAAATCCACTTAGATGGGTGGAGGAGTCAAAATTGATATATCCCCACTTAGCTGGGAGATGGATGTATGTATGAGTCATTGGTGATAGGAAGGTCATTTATGATGTATGTATAAAGTCATATTTTTATAGACCTTTCTTATATCTAAGGGGAGCATGGACACCACACTTCATCATATCAGAGAATTCAGCATGTACTCAGGGGAGCATAACCCTTTTCCCTTGATGACAAGGGGGAGAGTGACTTGGGGTTGCCATCAAGTCCAAAGGGGGAGATTGTTGGCATTATGATACAGATTTCACACTATGACCCAGGTGTTGCCCTTGATGGCAACTCACACAGATGACAGATCACAGTTCAAGATCATAAAATGAAGAAAGAGAGGTATACACAGGTTCCCCATTGTCCAAGTTGTGTGTACATGCGGGTTCGTAGAACAAAAGGCATGTACAGTGTACACATGCACTTTCATGTAAATAAAGGCGCGCACATGTCGGAAAACTTAGTTTTGGTCTGTGGTATTTGGTCCATGGTATTTTGATCCATGGTATTGGTCCAAGGTATCCTATCCAAAGTGTTGACCCCAGATATTTGGTCCAAGGTATTGCTTCTAAGTGGTTTTGGACCATGGTATGAAGAAATACCTAAGACTATAAAAGGAGGAGAAGATCATTAGGCAAAGGCACTCATGAATTGAATACTTAATGAAAAGCAAGATCTAGAATACATATTATTGGCTTATGGTGCACAACTGGATCTGAATCAAGGATGAACTTGAGCGTTTGATGAAGGGTAAGTTCTATTGATGGGTAAAGATCCTAAGGCCTAAAGAGAAGTATCTTTGTGTGATTTTAATCTTTTATTTGAATAAATGGTGCCTATTGTAATCTATAAATATGATGATCTAGGTATAATTGATGTTTAGAATTGTTGTAAAGTTTAAATCATCATTTACAGATATGTACGTAGGTTCACTTTAGCAAAGGCGTGTATACACGCTGGTTCTACATATCCAAACAGTGTATATGTAGGATCGCCTTGAGAAAAAAACGTATATACACAAGTTTGACATATCGAAGTAGCGTGTAACTAATAAAATATGCTTTAGCCACTTTTGTTTATTGTTGCAGTGTTCTAGGTTCTAGCTTGGGTTCTGGTTACTGTTACTGTATTATGGTTACAACATTCTGAGAAGTGATTCAGTTTTGGTTGGTGCTAAGGAGATTGATTGATTCAGATATATTTGATGTTTGATTGATGATGTTAATGGATCCAGTCTTAAAATTTATGAAATGTGGTCCCTGGAAGAAAAGAGAAGGTTGTGGCCTTTTGTAGGTCAGTACCTACATACTAGTAACACATCAGCTAGTACAAGAGCTAGGGGGTTGTATCCTTCTACAGGTGGAAGCATGCATACTGGTATAAGACTACACCAGTACAGAAAAATTGTAAAAAGAAGTTTCTTATTAAAAGAATACAGAGACAATTGTAGCAGGTGGTTTTCACTCACATTGGGTTTCCACCTTATATCTTGTGTTCTTGTGTGTGATTGTCTGCTCTGTTTTTAATACACCTAGTTACTGTTTATATGGTTCTGATGCATAGATTAAAGATCAACATATGATGAATTAACTAAATTATAATTTTCCAGGGTATACTCTAGTTTCCTTAAATATAGTTGCATATATACGCAAGTTTCATTAATTGAAGTAGCGTATATGAATCAGATTGTGAAATGAAATATTATTGACTTAATAATACTGCTTCAGCTCTCCTCTCAGCATTATTTCCAACAATTGGATACTTAGATTTTTATTGGAGCAATCTTGGAGGGTGTGGCATACTCGGATTCTTGGAGAAAGAAGGCAAAGGAAGAGCAGGGAAGCATAATAGGGCACCAAGATCAGCAACTACAAAAATGTTTCTTGCATGTACCGAGTTGCATGTATGTTTTCCTCACTAATTTTGGCATGCATGGCACATGCATGTGGTTTCTTGGTTATGATCTATCACTAGTATGGAGGATTTCCTGGACTGGTGGATTTTCCTAGCCTTGGCATTTCGTGGATAACCATGGAGATTGTGGATTTATTTCCTTGTTTTGTTTTGGTTGGTTCTCATGTTTCCTTAGATTGGGTTGAGTTATTAGTTCCTGGAAGCCTTGGTTGGAAAAACACTCTGGAAGCCCTGTCATGGCTTGGGTTGAGTTACTAGTCCTGAAATCCTTGGCTGGAAAAATTCTCTAGAAGCCCTATAACAACTTGGGTTTAGTTATTAGTCCTAGGATCCTTGGTTGAAAAATGCTCTGGAAGGCCTTGGTGGGTTGATTTATTAGCCCTAGAATCCTTGGTTGGACAAATTCTCTGGAAGCATGGAAATAGTTTTGGGTTGAGTTACAAGTCTTGGAGCCTTGGTTGGACAAACACTCTAAAGCTTGGCAGCAATTGTGGGTTGAGTTACTATTCCTAGGAGCTGGGTTGGAACAAATACTCCGGAGCCTTGGAAGGTTGTGATAGAGACCGATCAAATGATTATTTTGGTGATGTCTGACCATGAGGTGGAATCATTGTTTGATGGGTTGATGTGGATGGCATCCAAAATCCATGGATGATTTTTGATTGATGTGTTCTATGAGATCCCACACTGATGCTTCGCATATGGCACGAGGGTGAATGGCTGAAAAGAGATTTGACTCAGCCATTCTATGGTTGGGTGGAATGTGGAATTCCCATCCTGGATTGGATTTTGCATCAAGAATAAGAGGTTATTTCTCCTTGTATTTCTATGAGCATTATACTGGATTATAAGAGGTTTATATGGCGGTGAGTTCATTGGTATTTTTGTCCCTATTGTGTTGGTTATGTAAATGTTTATGACAACAACTACGTATGGCTCTCATCATGTTTCTATTTGCATATGAATGAACAATGTATCTATGACCTAATGGATGGAATGACATTTAATGTGTTGAGGCATCAATGCTTCAGGGTGAATCTCAGATAAGTATGAGACCCCTATGCTCAGATATGTTATTTACACTTGTAGTTTACATATTCATGATATGTTTGACGAAATCCCTGTCATGGCTAGTAGTGGTCCACTTAAGGCCTTAAATAAGTATTTTCTTTAGTACTATAATTTCCATGCTATTTTACTGTTTTGAAGGTATCATGAAATTATAGTGACCTCGGCTCTAGGCTTGAAAAATTGGCTCAAATCCCAAGGTCACTGGAATAGCACTACCAAATTTAATCTCTAGTCACTGGTAGGTAAGCATGTGAGAGACACCTTGGGTTGTTGGACATTTTCATGCCTATAACAAGAGAGCGGCTAAAGCCTAAGTTGCCCAAAAGTTCAATGGGACCCAATTGCAAGTTGTTTGAAGTGTTGGATTGGTTCCTAAGGGTCCTCAAGCTGATGTTGAATGTTGGTATGGTGTGTTTCCATTAGTTCCACTTCCTTAACATGACTTAGGAGGCCAAATCATATCATAGTGGCATCTCATTACATGTTTACCTCAGTTGTCTAGTTGCTTGGATAGATGTGGGAGGAGGGTGTTACTACTCCTAAAATTTTATCGGAGGCATCAATCAAAATGTGAAAAGGTAGTTTCCGATTTGATCCTCCTAAAATGGGTGCTTCAGAAATTTTTTTTTTCAATGTTTCAAAATTTTTTTGTCAGTCATAATTCTAGATGAATTCAAAATATTTTGTAAGAAATTTTAAAAGTGGAGAGGAAATATTTGTAAATTTTTCTATAAATCTTCTATAATAGCCAACAAAACTAGGAAAACTTTGAATATCCCTTTGACATGTAGGAATTGATAATTTTGAAATGACTTCTACCTTGAATGCATCTACTTTGATTCCATCTCTTGAAATATGGTGGCATAAAACAATTCCCTCAGTAAACATCGTAAAACATTTTTCATGGCTTAATGAGATATTTTCTTCATTACACCAAATGAAAATATTTCCCCAAAATTTTAAAATATTCTTCAAAAGAATTTCCATAAGCAATAAAATCATCCATGTAAAATTCTACACAATAATGAATTAAATCAGAGAAAATACCTATAGATTCCCTTTGGAATGTTGTAGGTGCATTACATGACCCAAAAGGAAGTACTTGGTATGCATAGGTTCCCCATGGACAAGTAAAGTTTTTTTCTATATTGATCTTCTAGAGTTACTTAGATTTATTTATATCCACTAAAACCATCCAAGAATGAAATTTACTTTTTCCTTGCGAATGTGTCAAGAACTTGATATACAAAAGGAAGTGGAAAATTATATTTTAAAGTAGCTTTATTCAATTCCATATAATCAATGCATACTCTCCATTTTCCATTCTTTTTTAGAAAAAATGCCAATGGTGAAACCCACTGGCTGCCTGATATTGGATAAATGAAAGTCACATTTAACAATTTTTGTAATTCCTCTTTAACAATTTCCCATAGATTTGGATTCATTCTCCTTTATGGTTGTCAGATTGGTCTGGTATTTTCTTCAATATAGATATGATGCATACAAGTGTTAGGATCAATTCGTTTCATATCAATGTATTCCCATGCATCATAAGAGGAATTTTCTTGCAACACCTTTGTTAATTCTTTCTTTTGAGATTCTTCTAGATTATCATTAATATTCAATTTTTTCCCTAGAAAAATTTCTATTAATGAATTTCCAAATTTCTCCATAGAATGTAAAGCCATTTGACGAGATGATAGATATTCAATGGCACGCTATTCTTGAAAACTATGATTTTTTTCACAATATGAGGAAGATTCATTATTTTGTATTAAATTCAAACTTTGATATTCTTCATCTATTTGTGAAGTGGAAAAAATTGGTCGTATATCAAAGTTTTCATTATCATCATCTATCCATGCTTCATTTTCTACTTCTATCAGTGTTTTTGTAGGAGCATATAATTTGAATTTCTTTGTCGAACTTCCATTAGTGATAAACATAACACCATATCTACAACTTATAAAAGCATTAGTTGTAGCCAACCATGGTCTTCCTAGAATCAATGGGTGTACTCCTAAATTATTCTTGGGTGTTAAGATCATAAATTCAATAGGATATTCCCAAGAATATAAGGATACAAATACGTCTTCTAACACATCATCAGGTTTGATAACATATCTATTTGGTAATTATAATAATGTAGGTGTATATTGAAGATTAGGAAGTTTCAATTGATTCATACTTTGTTTAATCATGATGTTGATAATTGCTCCTAAATCAATAAATGTGTTTGGAATCTCAACACCATTGATGTGTGTTTTCACAATGGGAATTCCTAGGTATAGGTATTTTTGAACTATTGTCTTTCCCACCATGATATCTGCAATTTTTCCAACTATCTGGATTCTTTTAACTTCTTTTCTTTTTTTTCAAAAATTATGGAAGAACCTGTTATTGTTTCTTTCCTTTTTATTCTTGGTTTTTTAATACTTAACTCCATGATTGTCTTTGCAGATATTAGTATTTCTTTTATAGCTTGTAACAAAGGGATTTTTATACAAACATTCTTCATTTCATCTATCATATCATAATTAGGAAACACAATATGTTTTTCTACCCCTTTGTCAATTTTCAATCTTTAAGGAAAAGTGGATTTTGAATAGAGACTGAAGGTTGTTTTATAATGGGAGTTGAGTTTATTGGAATATCACCAAAATATACAGGGTTGGTTTGTTTTTGATAATTTTCCTTTTGATGAGAAGATGTCTCTTTCTCATAGAGGTCATCATTTTCAGACTCCTAGATAACAACGAATGATGCTTTTTTTTCAATGCTTTACCAAATCTAAGTTGGACATTATTTAGATCTAATGTAGTTATTATGTAAGTTTGGAAAGTTTGTCCTTCTATGTTGTAAAAAATTTGTGAATTTTGTTATTTGGATTTGGAAGTGGCTGAGCAGGCAGTTGATTTGGCTTTTTTGGAAATGGTGGTGAAAGTTGTGGGTTTGGATTTTGGTTAAGAGGGTTGAACATGTTGTGGAAAATATTGTGGTGGAAAAATAGGGCAAGTTTGAGGATATTGAGAATATTGAGGGTACTTTCCAAGGCATGGGTGTATTCCAATTAATTTGTGATCGTTGTGCATACGTTTGAGTGTTGAAACCTTGGGTCATTTTCGATTGTGGATTTTGACATGGTCTCTTGGAAATAAAATAAAGAGTTTCTACTTTATTTGGCATTAATTACTCTTGATAGACAACTTTAAGGCCCGATATTGAAGCAAATTCCTTTGTATCATGATTTTCTGCACATATGACACAGGTTTCTACAATTTTTAAATCAAGAGGGTATTCTCTCAAGGCATGCTTCTTTCTACATTTTGGACAAAAGATAGAAAATGAAACATTTTCATCTTTTTGCTTGTTTTTTACTTTAATCGTATCTATTTGTTCACTAAGACTCCCTAAAATATTTGTTTTGAAGTTATCAAGAAATTTTCCTATTTCAACCCTACATACTGTCCCAGGTGCAAATTTATTAATCCTAGACATAACAAGGTCTCTTGGATTTTTCCTAGTCCTTTCCTTTCCTCTTGAAATGTGTATGCATAACTCACAAATATCTCCAAATGATAACTGACAAATATCTCCTTTACCCATCAGATTGAGATGTTCTATCCACTCATCTCTGATAGATTTTAGTAAGAGAGCTTTCAAAGTTTCTTCATCTAGATTATGCATTTTATCCCTTTTTACATTATAAGCAAATATTTCAATGAAATATTCAATATTTCATCCTCTTTTTGCATCATTTTAAATAATTCATCTTTAAGATTATGATGCATACAAGAATACTTGTATTTTTCTAAGAATGCAGTTTTCATTTCTTCCCACATTCTTATAGAATGTACTCCTAAGCCCATAAACCATTTTAATGTTTCATCCTTAAGAGTGTCTACAAACAATTTCAAATTCTGAGTATTAAGAAAGTAGTCATAAGATCTACACAAAACTTCAAACTCAAGGAGAAATGTTTCAGGATCCTCATTTCTTAATCCATGAAAATTAGGAAGGATGGAGGGTGAGATATTTTTCATTGTGGTTATGGTACCTTCATCGAGGATGGGAGATCCAAAAGGTTTTGGACCTCCTCTACCACTTCCTCTTCCTCTTCCTCCATGTCTTCCACCTCCTCTATTTCCTCCTCTTCCACCTCCAATCCTAGGTTGTTCACCATTCTTATTGTGTACTTCCCCTTCCCCTTCTCCTGCCATTATAGATTCCTCAAAAATGATGTAAGGTTCCAAGATTGAATTTTCTAGTTCCTCCTCTAGCTCTTCTAGTTCTTCTATCAATGGAATGTTAACATAGATTTATTCTTCTTCCTCATCACCAGGGATTTATAATTCCTATCCTAAAATGTATTCTCCAGTTGAGGATAGAAAAATTACTCCTTTAGTTGGGGATGTAGGATCTTCTTATTATATTACAGCTTTAGTTGAAGAAGTTGGTGAAACTTTAGGTTGGATTTCAGATCTAAGTACCTCAGGAAGTCTATGTCTTCCTGAAATTGATGGAATATGAGTTTGGGTGGATGGTGTGGCACTATGAAGTCGTCGTGGGGTGAGTGGTGATGCTGGAATTGAACTCCTACCTCTACATACAAATATGCCTCTAGAATCTCTTTCCGTATGCATAACTTTTTTAGTTTTTTAATTTTTTAATGAAAAGAAAAAGAAAAAGACTCATATATACACTTTCCTAACAATGACGCCAAATTTTTTGGTAATTTAATTGATGTTAAATTACTTACATGAATTATCAACTAGGGCTAGTAAACTGATGAAATGTATGTGCACTATATGTGCTAGGAGTCTTTGTCACTCACACAATTCCTAAGTTAACTTGAGATATCAAAATGCACATGTTTTTCTACAACTATGTAAGTAAATAAGTCACTCATAAAAATGGAATCAATTCTATCTCTCTTTCTTAAAAGAAAAATCGCACTCTTCTTTGAAATAAGCTTCACACTTGCTTCACACTTCAAAATAAAATCACACTCACACTTCACTTGAAATAAAATCACACACAAAATTGCTTTAAAATGAAACCACTCTTGCTTCTAAATGAAATCACACTTGCTTGAATGGAAGTCATGCTTGCAATTAAATCACACTATAAATAAATCTACCTTGACAGAAAGAAAGATCAACTCTACAATTGAAAATCCTATCTATAAAGCTACAATATAAATCTATGCTTTGTCCATGTGCACAGGAGATCTTGCTTCACTCAACAATAAAATGATTATATGAACCTACAGCAAAACAATATGAAACTCATATTGAAAGGTCAAAACTTAAGTGATTAAATGAACTAACAAAAATCCTACTCGAAACATAGAAAATCTTGCTATCTTGAGGGGGGCCTCCTATGAGAAGCAAGTATCACTATAATTCCTTCACCAGATGATTAATCACACATCAAGATTGCACAACAAAAGAAATGGAATGAAAACAGAGTTTGTATTTAAAACAGAGTGTATACAAAATAAAATCCAAGTTTGTGTTCACTATGCCAAGAGGCATATTTATAAAACTCCTCACATTAAATTTTTCAGAGTATTACGCCTGATGCTAAAATTAACAATAGCTATAATTTACTTTTGAAGATAAGATATCATGATCTACTCACGATTTTCTATCAACACAACAAATCATGAGGCTAAAAATATGCATCTTGCTCGCCTGGTTCGCCTTCTACGATGGTTGACTTTCACTTTGTCCAAGCTGCTAGGGTATCTTATTTATCAATCTAGGTTATGAAAGTTGGAAAAAATCATTGTACCAACTAATTTCCATCTTCCCATATGCCCTATTCTTCATCTGAAACTTTGCAACCCATCAAACCTTGGACTTAGCTGCAGAAACATACATCAGCTACATAATCGATGTAATTTAGTAGCTCAAGTAAATATTGAGTTAAATAATAAAGATAAATTATATTTGTGAAATAGAATATGAATATGTACCTGCTATGCTATCAACCTTGTAAACTGATACTCAAATTGGAGTTATGAAGGTCAAAAAGGGAGGAATGGAGTGCAAAAGAGTAGTAAAAAAGAAGCAATTTTGGGGTTCAATAGTATTCAACAACCTCCTATGTGCCCTTGTTCCTTCCTTTTGCTTCAGTGAATGAGCCAAATGAAGGGATCTTTTGTGACTTCACCATGAAATCCACGCTATTATTTAACAATGCATAAGAAGCTTGATGTTGGCGATGAATGAGCCGAGTTGTTTGTTTCTTTGGATGAGTATCAAAACCTCTACCTTTTCTAGCTCAACCTATTGTCTTGTCTTCTTTGCAAACTCAAGAGGTGTACCTTTGTACTACATTCCCCATTCATGCATAGTAGTGATGACTATATGAACAACCTTGAGAGCTTTAGCATTATCTTTTCACTTTTGTTGCATCTCGTGCAAGCAGAACAATGCTTTGTGCATAGTGATAAGTTCCTCATAGAGGTTCCTCATGGTTTCTCCCAAAGTTGATACTTCATCAAGTATGACTGCCTTGAGTTATTCTACATACATTTCTACGAGACTTTATGGACCTATACCTGGAGTTGTTCAATTTGTTTCATTGCAACCTGTAGGTTATTTTCCATTTGTTTGTTCTCGACCATAAAATATTTTGTATTTGACTTGGAGGCTCCTGCAAAGGCCAAGTTGGCTGTGACAATGGATTCTAGATTCTTGTTGGTGTTTGTCATGATCAACTTTTCTTTGATAAAACAAGGATGTGGGATATCATCCAGGAAGTGTTTCTTCCTTTCCTATATGATATTTTTTTTAGCTCATCATAGGTCAAAGTATATATATCCATCACCATACCTTCATCAGGAGGAGAAATCTCCTCTTCTTCACCGTGAGCTTTCTCTCTCGTGGGACGGGGAGGAGACTGAGTGGTGATCCATTACACGCAAGGCATGAGATCAACATCTTGGTTTAGCTGATTTGGCTCTACCTCCATATCATGGACCACTATCAGATCTTTAATTTATTGAGCATGTTCCTTATCCTGAACCTACTTGCTTTCTTCTTCAAGTATTTGGTTATGTTCCTCTTCTATAGCTTGCTTCGTTGTTGTTGCTTCCTCTTCTTTTCTCCCACTTTCTTATTCTTCTTGTATTTTCCTCTCTTCTTTTTCTTTTTGTTCTTTCCCTTCCTTATTCATTAATTATTCCTCTTGCTTCTTGTGCTTTCTCTTTCTTTCTATTGTTAATGGCAACTTTCAATATGATTAGGTATGATTCCCATTCGTGGATCTTTTCTTCTTCTATATTGTGCACAACCTTCTACTTCCCCTTTTCACACACTAGGTTGCACCTCACTGATGGTGTTGCTTTTGTCGTGGCTTCTTTTTAATGATTAACTTGTGATGTACGTACAAAATTGATTGGTTTGTGAGGCTTAGATGCATTATAACAATTATTTATCCTTTCCTCCTTGGGTCTACAATAATTATCGCTTGCCCAAATGAAATGTATATTTGCATAGTGTTTCTTGAAAATGCTCCTGGGATTGTATGAATTATAGTCCATGCGACTGAATGAAAAATTCTTTATCTCTTTACCTTTGGTCTTAGTAGCCTTTAGATTCTCGTTCTTGTAGAATCAAATTTGCAAAGGAAGTGCATGCCAAGGTGCTTTCTTCTTCCTTTGCAATAATCCTAATAAAACTATGGAAATATGATAATCTACTTCCTGCATGACCAATTTTTCGGTGGCATATCTTAGTAGTAGATGTGGAGACTTTTGACCACCAAACACTTTGAGGTAAGTGTTATGAAACCAGGTCAAGAAAAGATAGAAAAGATAGATCAACGCCTTAGAATTCAGCCTCTTCGAGGGGCCAACCTCCTTTACATTACATAAATGAACAATTCTTGGATGATACAAATGACAAAACCTCCTTTCTATATATAGGAGTTTAAGG
>APFE031681967.1:143795-157210 GCA_000404065.3 Pinus taeda | reverse complement strand
GGAATCATCATTCATCCGATATCTCCATATAGTCTTTGGACAATCATTCCAAAGTATTTGAGACTCCCAAAGGTCTCCCACCTATTCATGATCATGATCATGCTATTCATCTGATTCCAGGAAGTGTTCCTCCAAACATCAGGCCGTACAGATATCCCTATGCCAAAAGAGTGAAATTGAACGTATGGTTGCAGAAATGCTAGAGGCTGGTATAATTCAACCGAGTCAAAGTTCTTTCTCTGCTCCAGTAGTATTGGTGCACAAGAAGGATGGATCATGGCGCATGTGTCGAGATTATAGGGAGCTCAACAAGCTCACTATTAAAGATAAGTTTCCCATTCCTGTCATTGATGAATTACTGGATGAATTGCATGGATCAATTTACTTCACCAAGTTGGATCTTCGTTCAGGATATCATCAAATCAGAATGAAGACTGAAGACATTCCAAAAACAGCATTTAGAAATCATGAGGGTCATTATGAATTTTTGTCATGCCTTTTGGCCTTACCAATGCACCTTCTACATTTCAAGGTTTGATGAATTCCATTTTCAAACCCTTCCTTAGAAAATTTGTGTTAGTATTTTTTGATGATATACTCATCTACAACAAGTCTTGGAAGGATCATGTTGAACATGTTGACAGGGTGCTACAACTATTGAAGGAGAAACAATTATATGCAAAAAATCCAAATGTTTCTTTGGAGTCCAGGAGGTGGAATATTTGGGTCATATTGTATCTCATGAAGGAGTTAAGGTAGACCCTAGCAAAATTAAAGCCATTAAGGAATGGAAAAATCCCACATCCATAAAGCATCTGCGAGGATTTCTTGGGTTGACAGGGTATTATCGCAAGTTTGTTAAGAATTATGGGAGAATAGCAGCACCTCTAACAACATTATCGAAGAAAGATGCATTTTCATGGACTCCGGAAGCAGCAAAGGCCTTTGAACATCTTAAAGAGGCAATGTGCCAAGCACCGGTCTTAGCTACACCGGACTTCACAAAAACCTTTATTGTGGAATGTAATGCTTGGAAATGGAATTGGTGCTTTTTTAATGCAAGATGAAAGACCCATTGCTTTTGAAAGTCGTCCAATCAAGGGAAAGTTTTTACACAAAGCTATTTATGAGAAGGAAATGTTGGCAATACTCCATGCATTTAAGAAATGGAGACCCTACCTAATGGGAAGACACTTCAAGGTAAAAACATATCACGATAGCCTTAAATACTTTTTAGAACAAAAATTATCTTCAGAAGAGTAGCAAAAATGGGTCACAAAGATGTTGGGTTATGACTTTGAAATCATCTACAAAAAAGGGAACCAAAATGTTGTGGCAGATGCACTCTCAAGAAAGGATGACGATGTGGAAGCATTGTTGTCCACCATTTCATTATCCAACCAGATTGGATAAACGAAGCAAGGGAGGAATGGAAGAATGATGAAGAAGTGTGGGCACTTATTCGAAAATTACAACAAGATTCCAGTACGTCTGATACATTTAGCTGGAAAAATGATTCATTATGGTACAAAGATCGCTTATACGTCTGTAAGAATTCCCAGCTAAAACAAAAGATTCTTATGGAATTGCACACTTCTCCCTTAGGAGGGAACTCTCAGGATTTTTAAAAACTTACCACAGGGTTAAGAAGGAATTTTTTTGGGATGGCCTTAAATCGGATATTCAAAAGTTTGTGGTGGAATGTTTGGTTTACCAACAAAATATAGTTGAAACAACTATGACCGTGGGTCCATTACAACCTTTATCCATTCTAAGCCAACGTTGGGAGGAGGTTTCAAAGGATTGTATCATAGGTTTACCCAAGTCTGAGGGAAAGAGTGTCATCATGGTGGTAGTTGATAGAATTACCAAGTATGCACATTTTTTTGCAATATCACATCCATTTAAAGCCAATACAGTTTCTATTGCAGTTATGGAAACAATTCAAAAGCTACATGGGAATTGTAAGTGACAGAGATCCCATTTTCATTGGAATTTTTTGGACAAAATTATTTTCTTGTCTTGGTACTCAGTTAGCTCATAGCTCATCTTATCATCCTCAATCTGATGGGCAAATTGAGATAGTAAATAAATGTTTAGAAGCATATCTTCGTTGCTTTGTATCTGATAAATAGACACAATGGGTCAAATTGTTGCCTCTGGCTGAATGGTGGTATAACACTTCCTTCCGTACAACAGCAAAAATGACCCCATTTATGGCACCTTATGGATATTAGCCACCATTCATCACATCATATTTAAGAGAAAATTCTAAGGTTCAAGTAGTGTAACATCACATCAAACATCAACAACAAGCCCTCCAACTCTTAAAGGATAGGCTCGTGTTGGCACATAATAGAATGAAACAACAGGAAAATCAACATCGCAGTGAAAGAAGTTTTGATGTAGGTGATTGTGTATTCCTATGGCTACTACCATATAAACAAATGTCCCTCAAGCAAGATAAGAAGGATAATAAATTATCACCAAAGTATTATGGTCCGTACAAGGTGTTGCAAAAGATTGGTACTATGGCATACAAATTGGAGCTTCCTGCAGCGTCCCGAGTGCACCCAGTTTTCCATGTTTCATGTTTAAAGAATGTTATAGGTGACAATCTCCCAGTTCAAACAATATTTCCAGAACTTGATGAGGAAGGAAAAATTATATTGGAACTGGAAGTAGTCACAGAAACAAGAACCGGACAACTACGAAATTAGTCAGTTTCAAAGTATCTCATCAAGTGGAAGAACTTATCTGCTAAAGATTCCACATGGGAGGATGAGAATTTTATACAGAAGCATCCATAACTACTCAAGCATTGAGGACAACACTTTTTTGAAGGAGAGGGGCATGTTAGGTCCCTATAATACTAGTGATTGACCCATTACTATTGTAGTTGCATCCCTTATTAATATTATTGAGCCACTATTATCCCCATATTTTTATTATTGTGCCCCATAGAATCCCTCTATTATTATTTTTGTGGCTTTATATTATTATTGTTAGGTAGGCTGGGTTATATTGTGTCTCGATAGACTCCTATATATAGAAATGAGGTTTTGTGATTTGAATCATCCAAGAATTTTTCATTTGTGTAATGTAAAGGAGGTTGCCCCCTCGAAGTGGTTGAATTCTAAGGTGTTGATCTCTCTTTTCCATCATTTTGTGAGCTGGTTTCATAACAACCAACCATCCTATGCATATGTCAATCGTAGGGAAAGGTGAACCACTCACCCTACATGCATGTGTATGGGTAAGTAAAGGTGAACCAATCACCCTGTATCTAGTGCACCACTAGGGTAAGGTGAACCACTCACCCTATGGTCGCTCATAACTAGCTCCAAGAAGTACCCCATGCCCCCAGGAGCTCCCACATTTCTATGTCCAAATCATATGAGACCCTCATAAGAGGTTCATTCCATGACTCCAAGTCACTCTTAGAAGGTTAAGAATTTGAACTTCCCAAGAGGCTTCGTGAGAATGTTTGCAACTTTCTCATCTATCTTGATGTTTTGGAGCCTAATTGCTCCCATTGTACCATATCCTAGATAAAGTGGTACTCGATATCAATGTGCTTGGAGTGGTTATGGAACATAGGATTCTCTGATAAATGAATCCCACTCTAGTTGTTGCAGAAGATCACGGTCGTATCTAGCACATGCTTAAATAGTTCATTGAAGAGCTTCCTCAACTAGAATACTTCACAACAGGCCATACTCGCTGCAATGTATTTGGCCTCGGTGGTGCTTAGTGTAACCGATTTTTGATTTGTGCTCATCCAAGATATATAAGAAAACTGCAAAGAGAAGCAATACCCAGATGTGATCTTATGATCCACCACACTTCTAGCCCAGTCAGCATCTAAAAATCCATGTAGCCTTAAATCCATGACAATGTATCTCAATCCATAGTGGATAGTGCCCCAAACATATCTCAAGAGATTCTTGGCAGCAATCCAATGAATGTGATGAGGCTTGGCCATATATTGACTCAACATGTTCACAACGAAGCATATGTCAAGATGAGAGTTGACCAAGAACATCAGTTCTCCCACAAGTTGATGATACTTGGTAGGGTTCACTAATTTGGGCCCAACAACACTTAAACATAACTTATTCAAGTTGAGTTCCACTAGAGTAGTCATAGACTTGTAGTACACCATTCCAAATCTCTCAAGTAGCTTTGTAATATATTTTCCCTGAGAAAGGAAAATGTCACCTAGATTTTGCCAGACCTCTAACCCTATGAGATAATGCATTAGTTCTATGTCCTTCATCTCAAACTTAGAATCCAACTCCCTCTTGCATTGATGAATGAGAGGGTCATCACCTGTTAGAAAGAAATCATCCACATCAAGGACTAGAATGAGAGGTATGTCCTTTTCAACCTTGAAGTATAGGTTCAGGTTAACATCACTTCATGTAAATCCCAGTTTCATAAGATAGATATTGATCCTCTCATACCAGGCCCTAGGGGCTTGCTTCAACCCATATAGGGCTTTCTTCAACCTACATATATGTGTCTCATGATCTTGAACTTCAAACCCCTTATATTTTTCCACATATACTTCTTTCTTAAGTGAACCATTGAACGAGGTAGTTTTGGCATCCATATGATGAGGGTTCCATCCTTGCGAGGTAGAAAGGGCTATGGCCAAATGAATGGTGGTATATTGGGAAACTGGTGCAAATATCTCATCATAATCTACTGCTTCCTTTTGAGAGAATCCTTGAGCTACAAATCTGACCTTGAATTTATCAACACTCCCATCAGCTCCATGTTTGTTCTTGTAGAGACATTTCAAAGTCGGCCTTATCCTTGGGTTTAGGAACCACATCCCAAACATCATTCTTCATGATAAAATCACACTCCCTGTTCATCACATCCTTCCAAACTTGTTGCTTCAGGGCTTCTTCTTATGTACAAGGCTCAAATTTTACAATGGTACTCATGGCAGTTAAGTACCGTTGGTACCTATTTAGCTTCTTACTTTCACAGAATGTCCCCCTCTACGCAATGTGTTTCTTAGCATATTCGAGTGTATATTTGAGAAACAAAGGCCTCTTCCTTATAGTGGAGGGCTCACTAGGAGGTGGATCAATGGGATCCATCAGACCTTCAACATTGGGCATCAGTTCATCAAACGAAGATTCATCCTGCTTTTTTGCATCAGCATCATCATTGGCCTTCCTAGGAATAGGAAGATCTTGAATCTTTCTAAGTGCATAATCTTCATTTAAAGTGACATCATGAATTAATTCCACCTCCCTTTGACCATGAACGCAAATTCTATATGCCTTTGAAGTTTCACTATAGCCCACAAATGTTCCTTTCTTCCGAGATGCATCCTGTTTGTTTATTTTCTCTTTTGGCACATGAAAGTTTACGAGACATCCAAAAATTTTAAAATGAGAAAAATCAGGTTTCTTACCAGTGAATACTTCTTTGGGTATATTTAAGTCTAAAGCTTGATGTGGGCATCAGTTTGGACATACTCAACGGTGTCAGAATATTCTCCCATAAGAACTTTGGAAGACCTTGATCATGAATCATAACCTAGGTAGCTTCAATGATAGTATGATTATTCCTTTTGGTAACGCCATTTTGTTCAAAAGTCTAAGTGGTTGTGGTATCCCTCTTAATGCCAACTTCTTTGCAATAGTCTTTGAATTCGTTAGCTTCATATTCAATCACATTATTAGTCCTCAGAATGTTGATCTTCTTCCCTATTTGATTCTTGACCAAGGCTTTGAAGGTGAGGAACCATTTGAATGCTTCATTATTCTTCTTTAAGAAATAGATCCATGTCTTGCGAGAGAAGTTATCCCCTTGTATGTTTTCTAGATTCACATACTAAACAAACACCTTCATGATTCAAGTTGAATTCGTGCATCCCTGTGACCATCTTCCTTACATTAGGCAACACTTTTAAATGAATGTGAGAAAATCTTCGGTACCATAATTTAGATTGAAGAGAGGTGTCACAAATCATTGCTCCAAACAAAGTTCCTCCAACATAATAGAGACCTTCAACCCTGAATCCTAGAGTGAATGCATATCTTGGATTCCTTTGTGAAAGACGAACCTTCCCATCAATGAATGACACCTTAAAACCTTTGCCTTCCATCACATAAATAGAAACCAAGCTCTTTTTCAAGTCAGGTACATATAACACTGTTGGGCCTTAGTTTTGGTCTTATTTTGCTCTAAGAAACTTACTTAACCATCTATTTATCATCTATTTTCACTTCATTCATTCCATTTTGATTTATGTTTGATATCCATTCAGGTATTTAGCTTTAATTTGTCAATTTCTAAAGTTTTTATAAAAGTTTAATTTTAAGTGCAAATTTAGCAATTTCAGAAATTCTCGTAATCACTCTATGGTTGATGTGGTTGCAGGACACTTGAGCATGAATTGAATACATGAATGGAAAGCTTGGGAACTAGGACTAAGCCACCTATGCTTGGTTCCAACAGAACAAGCTTTATTAGGCCCATTTGGAGCTAGTCAATCATGACTAGTCATCCATAAATCCCATCTAAATAGGGCAGTTTTGAGATTCCATGGGATTGGTCATATTTCTTGGGATGAGGGTAGTGAATTCGACTTTGATAGATGGATTAGAGTAGATGGATTTGTTAGGGTGAATGTAGATCAATTTGTTTCATTAGACTCCTTATTTAAGAGCCACAACTTTGATGGCTCATGTATTGACTTATTATACTTTTATGCTGTGATACTTTTGGGATTGAGGAACTAATTTGAAGACTTGTGTTATTATTATTTTTCTGCTCAATGCTATGGATGCGTAATTGATTTGATCTTCTGATATCACTTCCCAAGTGTGTAAGGCAAGGGTGGAGGGCCCCCATTCCAAGCTAAGTACACTTCCTTGTTAACTACTTTTATTTCTTGTAATCTGTTTAGTGTAGAACTGGTTTTTCAAAGCTTTATTTCAGATTGCTTTATGGTTCATGAATGGTAATTGATTGCTTTAGTTATTAGCTTATTCATCACTTTATTGAGTTGAAGAAACACAAGTGTTCAAGTTGAGCATCTCTTCTGCTAAAATGATGAATTACAACTAGTTTCTTTGATTTGTATGCAAGTAGTTTTTATTATGACCTTGAGTATTGAGATGAATAAATTACGATGAAATACTTTATGTGTCTCTTAAGTTATGAGCTTCTTTCATTAACAATTTATCCATCTTAAGTTCTTGATTTTAATCTCTGATTCATTAAGTGATAGTTGAGGCAAAGGTGGATTTCTTGAGTTAAGAACCATCTCAATATTTTTCCTCTACTGTAAACAATTTGAATTAGAGTTGTAGGATGTATTGCTTTTGAATAAATTATATTTCAAGGTTTGATTATATCTGATCTTCACACATAGTGAACTTGCCTCAAAGCATAAACAACTCGGATTGATAATAAATAATTGTGTTAGTTTAGGTACATAAATTAGCTCAACATTTTGGCGGCGTTGCCGGGGAGGCAAATATCGGCATAGTCAATAGAGAGATAAAATCCAAAACAAACAAAAACATTAGTCACATTTCTTTTCTTTAATTATGTTTCTTTATGCCTATATTTAGAGATCCTCAAGGTAGATTTATTAAAAACCCCCCACAAGTAGAGATAGGATCATCACACACACCAGTTACTGGTAATCCAATAATTGAGGAATTGGTAGAAAAACAAAGAACTGGCCAAAGATTAACTTTGAATGAGAGGCAAACTTTGTTAGCTTGGGAAGCCAAAAAAAAACAACCATCAACTTCAGGAAAACATAAAGAAATTATCAAAGGAAAACCACCTATTTTTCCATCTATAAGTCAACCTGACTTTGAACAACCTGAATTTTCACCCAAGATTGAAACGACTAAGTCAATGGCCGAAGAAGGACATGGATCTACTATCCTCACTCCTGAACGATGAATTGAGTATGGAAGAAAACAAAGGGAATGGAGGAGGAAAAGAGAGGAGGAGGCAAAACAAGAACATGATAGGAAGATGGAAAATGATCAGAAAATACAAGAAGATAGTGATCATGAGGCTACCTTTGGTTTTCCAATAGTAGACACAAGTGCAATATTAGGAGAAGAAGTGAAAATGAAAAATATTCCACCTTATGTATTGCCAAATTTCTATGGAATGTCTACACAAGATCCCGATGCTTTTATGTTCGAATTTGATATTTTATGTAGAACATATGGGTATACTGATGGCATCCGTAAACTTCGTCTTTTTCCTGCAACATTGAAAGCAACAGCCTTAAAATGGTTCATGGGTTTAGGAGAAAAACAATAAATTCTTGGGATGACATGAGAAAAGTCTTCCTTAAAAAATATCAAGCTTATTGTAGATCTAGAGATTCCAAGGAAGATGTTTTTAGAATGACACAACAAGAAGATGAAAGTTTAGAGGAATATTTGGAAAGATTTGTATATAATTTGCAAAAATCTTAACAACACTCTTTAAATCAGGATACCATTCGAACAATTTTTCTCAAAGGTGTAAGGGATGAATACCTTGACATTTTGAATGTAATGGGTAAAGGAGACATTTCAAATTTTCCATTCGAAGAAATTGTTGAGTTATGTCAAAAGTATTCTAGAGGAAGATCAAAAACTGGAAAATGAGAAGTAAGCTCAAAAGTAGCAAAGTCAGCTGCAGGAGGGATCACAAGAGTTGAAATAGGGAGTTTATTGGAAAACTTCAAAACAGACCTCTTAAGTACATTAGGAACACAAGTGGATGTTCTTAAGGCAAACAAGAAGAAAGAAGAACAAGAAAAATCTTTAGCAATCTTTTGTTCCAAATGTAGGAAGAAACATCCATTGAGAGAATTCCCTTTGGATAGTATCCAGGTATGTGGTCTTTGTACATAAAATCATTCCACAGAAAACTGTCTAAAATTGAAAGGATTACAAATGAATTCAATGGAAGAAGTGCCAGGAATAGAAGGTTTTTATTATGTAGCACCTCGAAGACCATGGCAACCTAGGATGCCTCAGCAAACTCCACAACAATTCCCTCAACAAAATTACCTCTATCCACCTCAAAATATTTGGACTCCTCCAATGCCATGGCAAGCTTGGCCTCCACAACAATATCCACAACAACCTGCACAAGGATGGAGAGGATATGGTTATGGAAACCAACCACCTCAACAGTATCAACAATATTACCAGCAACAATACCAGCAACCATTTTCATATCTACCATATCCACCATCCATGCCATTTCCGCAACAAAATTCTGCATATCCGCCATCCATTCCATTCCAACAGCAGAATCCACCACCATTGTTGACACAACCACATCATTTACAGTTACCCTCAAACCAACCCAGACCAACTCAATCACCAGCCCAACTAGTGGCAAATCCGAATAAAAAAGTGGACAAGTCTGCATACATTGTAGAGGAAGCAGCATATTTTCCGACTTACTCTATTCTTCCTCTAAATGAGTCCATTTAAGGTCTGGAAAAGTATTTAAAAAAGATTCTCCGCCAATTGTAGAAGAACCAACTGAACAAGGAGAATCACCCGAGGCATCACAAACTGAAATACAAGTTCAGAAAGGAAAATCAATTACAACTCAAACACCACCTTATCCTAAAAGGTTAGTGGAACAACCAAAAGAAATAACCCTTCCTGAATTTGATATTTTAGATGAATTAAAAAATGCTTATGTAAAAATTCCTTTGTTGAAAGCAATTAAAGAAATACCAATATATGCTAAAACAATAAAGGAATTATGCATTAAGAAATCAGGGAAAAAGAGAAAGGATCCCACTACAATCCAAGTCATTGGTAAGCTAGCAAGTCTCATGTCTACACAAACTACTGTAGAAAAATATATTGATCCTGGTATCCCTATAGTTACTATATCAATAAATAATTTCTCAGTACCAAATACATTAATAGACTTGGGAGCAGCTATAAATGTAATGACAATAGAGACAATGAAAACTCTGCAATTAAATGACATTAGATCAACTTCTACAATCTTAGAACTAGCAGACAGATCTAAAGTTGTTCCGGAAGGAATATTAGAAGATATCATAGTCTCTTTGGATTCATGGGAATATCCTGTTGACTTCCTTATCCTGCAACCAAAAACAAATCTGGGAGGACATCCTATAATCTTAGGAAGACCATGGTTAGCTACCACTGATGCCTTTATAGGATGCAGATCAGGAAGTATGATTATTTCACATGGAGATGAGAGGAAACATATTGCTCTTTGTTCACCTGCACAATCAACTTCTTTAGAATCAATACTTGAAACTCAAGAAAAACAACAAACTAAATCAGTTTTGAGTATAAATCAATTCTTTGATTTTAGATAAGAGGAAGAGAATGAAGACTTAATGGATCTTTTAATTTCGGAACCAAATATTTCAGAGTTGCTTAGAGAAGTTCAATATGAAGCTGCAAATGACCTTTTGAATCAGTGTTTCCAGGAAACTTGTACTATTCAAACCTTCCAAAAATCTTTTATAGATATCTTTCCTATAAACACAATTTCCAATCCAACAATAAAAACAATTGAGGTATATCCTAGAAAACATTTAAATATTGGGAATGAGTTGCAATGAAAACAAGAACAAGAGGTAATTGCATTACTACAAAAATACTCAAAAGCATTTGCCTAGGATTATACTGATATGCAAGGAATCCATCCTAGCACATGTATCCACCACATCTATACAGATGATAAACTTAAACCTGTAAGACAACCTCAAAGACGAATGAATCCTATGATGAAAGAAATAGTGAAAGAGGAACTGCAAAAACTGTTAAATGTTGGATTCATCTATCCTATTTCAGATAGTCAATGGGTTTCTCCACTAGTTATTGTACCAAAGAAAAATGGAAAGTGGAGGGTATGTTTAGACTATCGGGAATTAAACAAAGCTACATTAAAAGATCATTTTCCTCTACCATTCATTGACCAGGTGTTAGACTCTTTGGCTGGAAAGAAATAATTCTCTTTCTTGGATGGGTTTAGTGGGTACAACTAGATCAGAATAGCAAAAGAAGACCAAGACAAGACTACATTTACTTGCCCATGGGGAATCTATGCATATAATGTTTTACCGTTTGTTTTATGCAATGCACCTACAACTTTTCAAAGAGAAGTGCTTGCGATATTTGTTGATCTAGTCCATGAATGTGTAGAGGCTTATATGGATGACTTCACAGTTTATGGAAATACATATGATGATTGCCTCAACAATCTTGAGAAAGTCTTGAAAAGATGTATAGAAACAAATTTGTCATTGAGTAACAAAAAATGCTATATGATGTTGACAGAGGGTATAGTTTTGGGACACCATATTTCCGCTTCAGGAATTAAGGTGGATCCAGCCAAAATCCAAGTCCTAGTTAACCTGATGCCACCTACAACACAAAAGGAGGTAAGAAGTTTCTTGGGCTATGCGGGCTATTATAGACGATTCATTGAAAACTTTAGTAAAATAACTCAGCCTCTGTTCAAACTATTAGCACGAGATGTTGAATTTCAATGGACAAATAGCTGTCAAAATGCTTTTCAAATTTTAAAAGACAAATTGCCAGTGGCACCCATTCTTCGTGGGCCAAACTGGTCTTTGCCATTTCATATTTCCACTGATGCATCAGATATTGCGGTAGGTGCCTCTCTTGGACAGAAAGAAAACCTGTTCAATTATGCAATATACTTTATAAGTAAGAACCTAACACCTGCAGAATTGAACTACACAGTCACAGAAAAAGAAATGTTAGCCTTCATACATGCAGTAAATAAATTCAGGCACTATATAACAAGATATCAAGTTTTCATTCACACAGATCATTCAACAATAAAGTACTTGATGAATAAACCCATCACCAATGGAAGAATCACAAGATGGCTCATGTTATTGCAAGAATTTAATATTACAATACAAGACCAGCCAGGCAAAGAAAATCAAGTGGCTGACTTTCTATCCCACATACAATCACCTGACGACACAAATCCAGTTATAGACAACTTTCCAGACGAACATCTGTTTGCCATAACAGTAAAAACACCTTGGTTTGCAGACATTGCAAATTATTTGTCATCTGGAAAATTTCCAACCCAATTCACTAACAAACAAAGAAAGAAAATTGTTAGAGAAAGTTCTAGGTATAGCTGGGTGAATGGTGATTTATTTTATATTGGTTCAGATCTAAGGATTAGAAAATTTGTGCGTGAAGATGAAATATTAGACATTCTGAGAGCATGTCATGATGAACCACGTGGTGGTCATTTTGCAGACAAACGAACAACCTATAAGGTGCTGCAATTGGGTTATTACAGGCCATCTGTCTTCAGAGATTCTAAGGCATATGTCAGGCAATGTGACAGTTGCCAAAGAACAGGGAGAGCAATCATATCAGATGAGATGTCGCTCAAGCCACAAGTCCTCATTGAGCCATTTGAGCAGTGGGCGCTTGATTTTGTTGGACCTATTAATCCACCATCAAATGGAAAAAGGTACATTCTAGTATGCACAGACTATGTAACCAAATGGGCGGAAGCCAAAGCAGTGAGTAGAGCAACAGAAGATACTATGGTCACCTTCCTCTTTGAAGAAATTTTTGTGAGATATGGAGTACCTAGACAGATTGTAACAGATCAAGGAACACAATTTACATCAAAGCTAGTACGAGATCTGACAGAGAAATACAAGATTAAACACAGGAAGTCTACACCATATCACCCTCAAGCAAATGGTAAGGTAGAATCCACAAATAAAGTCCTAGAAAATATCATGACTAAAATAGTACAGCTAAACAGAAGAGATTGGTCTGAAAAGTTAAAGGATGCACTATGGGCCTACAGAATCACATGGAAGAAAACAACTGGTTTTAGTCCATACCAGTTGGTCTATGGGAAAGAAGCCTTATTGCCTATAGAATTCCAGATACAAACATATAGACTAGCAGCTGAATTAGGACTGGACCTGGCCGAAGCACAACAACTGAGGATCATGGAATTGAACCCATTGGATGAGCATCGTCAACAAGCCATAGAACATACTACATTGGTAAAACAACAAAGAATGAAGTGGCACGACAGATATATCAAAACAAAGACATTTCACAAGGGAGATTGGGCCTTACTTTTTGACTCCAAATTCAAAGACTTCAAAGCAAAATTTACGACACACTGGCTCGGCCCATATGAAATTGAAGAAATCTTTGATAATGGAGCAGTAAAGATCAAGAAAATTGACCACGACTCCACCTCATTTGTCGTAAATGGACATAGGCTCAAAGTTTATAATAGGCCTATCAGTAAGGAAGCATTCATGAAACAACTGGTAGAAGAAACAGGACTGGAAATTATGGCTCAGCCATCTTCCAGTTTGGAAAATGAATTAAAAAAAA
>APFE031681967.1:121380-143599 GCA_000404065.3 Pinus taeda | reverse complement strand
AAAATAATTTGTTTGCTGGTGAAAACCAGGCAACTAGAACCACGCAAACACGAATTCATAGGGGAAAACCAGGGTAACTTGGACTCTATGAATTCTATATTCTTGTTCTACTATTATCACACAATTTCCATGCAGGAACTCTCCACAACTAACTTGGGGACAAGTCAAAAATTCAGCAAGGGAGAGCATTGCAGCAGGCTTTTAGCTGGAAAACTAAGGTATTGTATTGTCCACATAGGGAACTGAAGCAAGAGATCGTTGCAGCAGAACCTGAAGAGACCTGTCAATGGCAACACAACATTCCATAAGCATTGCAGAGGGACCTGAGTCAAGACATTATTACAGAGGGACCTGAACAATTCAAGAAATGGAGCATGGAGAACAAGGAGAAACAATAAAACCTACTTTTCATACATCTACAACATTTTGATTCCATTCCACCTGTACAAACATCATCCAAGGGAGTATATTCATAGTCATTTTGTGCTTGAAATTAAATTTAAAAAAAAAAAATTTAGACTTTGATCTACTTGAAGTTAGTACCTGAGGATATTCATTAACATTCATATCCTACATTCCTTATACATATCCTATATTCCCTATACATATTCCATTTCATTCATATACATTCCCTATACATATTCCCTATAACCCTAAGTATTTTTCTTTAGAAGCAAAAGACCAAGCTAGGACAACTCTTTCCACCTGCACATACAACTCAAAGCATTAGTGGTAGTGATAATTTTAAATATGACCCAAATGGTCATTTTAAAATTATAAATTTATGTTATACAAGTCAAACAAACCCCATGCGCTATATGGAAATCAAAAGTTATTATATGTCATAACAATATATACCATAGTTCAAAAACATGAATGTGCTAAAGTTATGGTATAATGCGCAAAGGCTATAAGGTTATGATATATAGAACTAATGCACATGTGATATAAGGTATAAAACCCAATGCGCATATAACCTAAGGATAATGCATATGGTACCAGGGCGCATCACATATGGAATATGACATAAGAAAAGGCATAAAAATGTGGCACATATGGTATATGTTATAAGAAAAGGATGAAAGGGCGCGTATGGAATACAAATAAATGAAATAGCCGCGCAACAAACCATATGACACAACTATGAATATGAGCATTGCGGCAGGGTAATGAAATATTATAGCAAAAATATCATTGCAATGCAAAGCACATGACGATGGCCATAATCAAAAAATGCTGCAACCATGAATAAAACGTTAACCACAAACACCAACAGGAGCACACAGGTACGGGCTTAACACGGTGTCATGGCAACTCATTGTCATTAGACAATATACGGTGAAAGGTCATGTGTATGAAACAATAATTCGGCCATCCTCATGACACAGTCGGGCGAATGGTCAAAGAGGATGACCATGTAAACCACGCATTGTAAACACCAATGGATGGGAAGCGCAGTACAGCCCTGAAACGGTCATAAACCGACCTCTCTTGCGCTGTTTAAACCATAATCCTCATTGCCATAGCTTAGAGAAATGGTGTTTGAAGCTGCAACACAGTAAAAAGGAGGGTGAAATGAGTTTGAGGCGAATTTAAAGAAGGAGTCAGGGTTTAATGTTCAGAGATAGCCGATTTTCGGGATCCAGTCAAGTATCAGTGAAGTTTATTTACGCTCGGCGACTGTGGGATATGTTGTGATTGCTTGTCATTAACTGATAAATCCATTGCCTTGCCACCAGTTTAATTGACTAAAGTAATAGGGATTTGGAGCGCCCGGTTACACTCCACGCGCCCATTGACAGTCAGGTAACGCTACAAATCCGTGTTATCTCTACTTGACAACACTTATAGATATATTGATATATTTTGATGCGTTAATCCTGGTATAGCAAGCAGTAGTTAAACAAGCAGCATTTAAAGTCTAGATATATTGCATGCATAACACGGTAAAGGATTTCGAATTGTATGTGGAATATGGTGCGTTAAAAATGGAGAGTTAGTTCGAACCAGGGGAGGCAGAGTTCATATAGCGCCGAGGGTTGTTTAAAATATGTGCTGTTAATTGATTAACCATTGTTTCAATTAAAATATCCTTTTTTGCGCGCTGTCAACTGTGATGCATTTTTGGTCTCTATTATGTGCCTGTGCATGTTGATATATTTGTGGTTTGACCAGAATAGGGGACCGAATGCTATATTGTCATGTGCATTATTGGTTGCCAAAAGGAGTCGGGTTGTTGAACCATTCAACAATCCTGTGTTTTTAATTGATATTTTGAGGCCGAAATATGTATATAGTGTCATACCGAGGCCGAGAAGTTTATGCATATTTGGTTGAGGCCGGGACTTTGTTGTGCATATTTGGTTGAGGCCAAGAGCCTTTATGCATTTTTGTGGTTTTTATGATGAGTCTGCATGCATATTTGCCAAATTTTATGCTACAGTCGAATGCCTTTATATAAATGATTTTTCTTAGGACGAGAGTGCGTTGAAAGTTTTGTTTTGGTAATAAGGCCGCAATCATAATTCTCCAAAATTTTATGATACAGTTAAGAGTCTCTATACAAATGTTTTTGCTTAGGCCGAGAGCATTTTGGGAATTTTGGTTTTGATGATGAGGCCGAGAGCCAAATTCTTCAGTTTTTGTTTTAAATACATAGTAAATCATGTTTTTTTGGGCGATGAGTAAACATGGTTATTGTTTGCATGTGTATTTAATTTTCAAGAAAAGAGATTAGCATATTAACAGGAGGTATACAGGTGTTGTTTGCATTGAATAGGGGATTAAAACAGTGCTTTTGCAAAGGGAAGAATATAACAGAGGTTAAAGAAGTCAGAGTTGAGTTGAGTCAGAGGAGGAAGAAACAATGACAAACCGAGTAGAGCCAAAATTTATAATAGAAAGCTGGGGAAAAGAGATTATAGAAAAACTTTATCAGGCAGGGATGATAGGCTTTTTACAAAAATTTAATGGCCATTCTGAGGAGATAACCAAGGATTTTATAAATAATTTCAGTCACGACCAGACTCGAGTAGGGGAAATCATTGTTCTAGTAACCCAAGAATACCTGTCCAAAGCCTTAGATTTGCCAATGATAGGGGAGAAGTATTACAAAGGCCTACACTTCAAGGAGAAAGCATGGACTTTCTTCCTTGAGAAAAACCGAAAGGGGACAATTGATAGGACAAAAGGGGTACCCAGGGAGTGGTTCAATGAACCATGGGGTGAATTGGTCTTAGTCATCCAAAAGTTCTTGACTTGTGATCGGGGATATAACATTGCCCACTTGTATCATGTCATACTTCTACAACACATAAAAGGGGAAGATAGGATTAATTTACCATATTTCCTATATAGGACTCTTTTGAGAATAATAGAAACAGTAAAACAGGAACACAGACCTAAAGTAGGACAGATATACCATCAAGGATTAATCAAAATCCTAGTTGAGTACCAGGTGAAATCACAGGGCATAGTGTGGAGAGAATTCATGATTAAAAATCATTTTACTAAACAGATTATTGAGGCACAGGACAAAATAGAATAGGAAAACAAAAGCTTGATGAATTCCCCCTTGTATCCAAGAACAAGAGCTAGAAATATGGCCATGCATGAAACTGAAATATCTGTCATGTCTATTCCTAGGAGGTTTAGGAATAAGAGTCCCATTGACTTAGACAAAGAAGTAGAGGATATTCTCCCATAAAACAAGAAGAACATGATATTTCACAAGAAGTCCTTGAACGAGATTCCAGATATGATGATGATGCAGCAACAGCATCATTAATGAAAACAACACAAGATTTTGAAAAGGAAATCAATTTGGCCAAAATCCAGGACTTAACTGATCAATTGGAAATTAGCAAAATCTTGGAAAAGCAATTAACAAAAGAAAACAAGGCACATAAGAAGGACAATGCTAAGCTGATCAAAACAAATGAAAAGTTAAAAGAAGAAGTAGGCAGACTGAAACGGAGAAATGAGTTACTTTCTAAGAAAGCATTCAAATGGCTAAAGGACAAAAATAGGTGGCAGGCAAAATATGAGAAACAGAAGGTTAAAGCAGCTTTGTTCAAGGAAAGACATGAATCATGTTTGGATTGTTTGGATAGGGAAACATCTACAGGTACAACATCTACTACAGAAGGCAGAGGATCCAAGAGGAGCAAGCAAGCATGGGGACATGCTTGATGATAAGCAAGGGAGAAATGTTGGGCCTTAGTTTTGGTCTTATTTTGCTCTAAGAAACTTACTTAACCATCTTTTTATCATCCATTTCACTTCATTCATTCCATTTTGATGTATATTTGATATCCATTCAGGTATTTAGCTTTAATTTGTCAATTTCTAAAGTTTTTATAAAAGTTTGATTTTAAGTGCAAATTTGGCAATTTCAAAAATTCTCGTAATCACTCTATGGTTGATGTGGTTGCAGGACACTTAGGCATGAATTGAATACATAAATGGAAAGCTTGGGAACTAGGAATAAGCCACCTATGCTTGGTTCCAACAAAACAAGCTTTATTAGGCCCATTTGGAGCTAGTCAATCATGACTAGTCATCCATAAATCCCATCTAAATAGGGCAGTTTTGAGATTCCATGGGATTGGTCATATTTCTTGGGATGAGGGTAGTGAATTCGACTTGGATAGATGGATTAGAGTAGATGTGTTTTTTATAGTGAATGTAGATCAGTTTGTTTCATGAGACTCTTTATTTAAGAGCCACAACTTTGATGGCTCATGTATTGACTTATTATACTTTTATGTTGTGATAATTTTGGGATTGAGGAATTAATTTGAAGACTTGTGTTATTATTATTTTGCTGCTCAATGCTATGGATGTGTAATTTATTTTAGCTTCTGATATCACTTCTCAAGTGTGCAAGGCAAGGGTGGAGGGCCCCCATTCCAAGCTAAGTACCCTTCCTTGTTAACTAGTTTTATTTCTTGTAATCTGTTTAGTGTAGAACTGGTTTTTCAAAGCTTTATTTCAGATTGCTTTATGGTTCATGAATGGTAATTGATTGCTTTAGTTATTAGCTTATTCATCACTTTATTGAGTTGAAGAAACACAAGTGTTCAAGTTGAGCATCTCTTCTGCTAAAATGATGAATTACAACTAGTTTCTTTGATTTGTATGCAAGTAGTTTTTATTATGACTTTGAGTATTGAGATGAATAAATTACGATGAAATACTTTATGTGTCTCTTAAGTTAAGAGCTTCTTTCATTAACAATTTATCCATCTTAAGTTCTTGATTTTAATCTCTGATTCATTAAGTGATAGTTGAGGCAAAGGTGGATTTCTTGAGTCAAGAACCATCTCAATATTTTTCCTCTACTGTAAACAATTTGAATTAGAGTTGTAGGATGTATTGCTTTTGAATAAATTATCTTTCAAGGTTTGATTATATCTGATCTTCACACATAGTGAACTAGCCTCAAAGCATAAACAACCTGGATTGATAATAAATAATTGTGTTAGTTTAGGTACGTAAATTAGCTCAACAAACACTTCTTGTAGGTGAAGGGTTTGACCTTGATTTAACTGAAGAGTAATGGTCCCAATTCCTTTCACGGGATAAGTGGCATTATCCCCAAGTATGATGTCTATATTTTTCTTCTTCTTAACTAAGTTTGAGAGAGCTTATTTATACCCAGTGAAGTTCCTTGAGTCACCACTATCAATAAACCAATGTTCCAATGTATCCAAAGGAGAGGCGGTGGAGGGGGCAAAAATAAGATAAAATTCATTTTGCTTTGTAGTAGTAACTTCATCATACCTAGAGTTTCTTGACTTCTTGGGAGGATGACCACCTCCATTTTGAGTAGTAGGAGCATTCCTCTTCCATTTCTTATTGAACCTATTGTTCCTTCGATTTCCATTTCCCTTGAAGTTGTTGTTGTTATTTTTGTCATCATTTCTTGGAGTATCCACCTTGTGAGGAAACTCTCTACTCTCTAGTGAAGTGACCAAACTTGTTATAATTAAAACACCTTCCTTTTCTTCCTTCTTTAAATCCTGACATGAACCCTTGTCTTTGATTCCTTGGACCAACATTGTTCCTTCTTCTAGAATGAGTGGAGAAGGCAGTAAGATTGTTTCCATTTGAGGGCTTGTCTCATTCCATCATCCTTATTTCTTCTTAAGTGCATATGGTCAATAGTTCCTCAAATCCCAAAATCCTATAATTGTTGAGAATGGTGGTGCTGAACACATCCAAATCTATTGCAAGGCCCCCAAGTGAAATAAGAGAGTGCTCCTAGCCACTAATGAATTCTCCAATAGATATGAGATCATTCTTGATCTCGGTGATCCTCAAAAAGTAGGATTAGATGCATTCTCCTCTATCCATCTCAATGTATTTCAACTTGTTCTTGAGAAAGAGAATTTGATTTGCATTGTTCATTAAGAACATCCTAACTAGCCTTTCATACATCTCCTTAGATGTTTCCAAATTATAAATATATGCAACCAAAGGCTTATGAATAGAATAAAAAATAATCTTCTTAGCTTTTACCTCATCTTTCTTGTACTTGGTTTGAACAATAGATGATGCACTTGAATGAGGCTCGGTTATTCTTCCTTTGACATAGTCAATGGCATAATTTTCTTCGAAAGTCAAATCCAATGTAATCTTCCATGTATGATAGTCAGACTTGTCCTTAAGCTTTTCCTCGTAATTGAAGGAAGATGTAGTCATCATTGGGACTAATTCCAAGTCCTTGTCCAACAAATTCCTTTAGTGATTGCTTTGATTTCACTCTTTCTTGGGCTTTCTCTTCACCTCAATTTTGATACCATGTTAATTTTAGATAATAATGTTAAGTTCTATGCTTAAGACAATTTACTTCAATGTTCCTTTGGCAACCCAATGAAAAATTCCAATTATATCTAGTAGCAATCACATTAACTTATAAACATTGACAATAAATGCAGATAGAACATAAAATCATATGCATAATAAAATTCAAGACAAGAGGACACAGGGACAGACCCCAATGTGGGGAAACCCTTTGACCAAATATTCTTATTAATATTCAATAACTCAATGGAGAGAGAAAATACAAGTACAAGCCCAAAACAGATGTAACAAATCAGCAGTCAAATCAACCATAACTATAAAGTTAATGGTGGTCAAAGCTACCCCAAACATCCTCCAAATAGTAGTCCAATTCAACCTTCAAATCAACTCAAATTCTTTATTCAAACCCACTCGAAGGAGAGAGAAATTTTGCTGTAATTTTCTGTGTTCAAAAAATAATTCAACTTGAAGCCAATGTTGCTCAAACTATCGCCAACCACCTCGATTTTTGTGCCAATAAATGTGGCCTCCTAAAATCAAACTTCTGGAACAAAAATCAGGGTCAACGCTAGTCAAATCACCCTAAGTCATCGTTGGTCAATGCCCTGAAATCTGCAACCTATTTCACCCCAGAAAAAGTCAGCCTCCTACCACACATGTGAGTAGAGAGAGAGGGAGCTGCCACATGTGCGAAGAAGAAAAGATGTCTCCAATGCTATATGACCCAATCAAGGGAGAGAAGAAGATGTGATAAGATGATTTCCACATGAGGAAAAGGTCTTTCTTATTTATACACTTCGTTAGGGGTGAAGGGACACATCTATTGAGATTCATGAGCCTAGAATTGATTGGAGCTGACCTTGACAATTTGTCCATAAGATAAATAAATGCATAATTCCATTTCTACTTGTCAGAATGAGAAGATTGTTGGGTCTCCAAAATGTCATCCACTATTACCTTCATTTCCATCAGTTTACCCTCCTTTCATAACTCTGTAACTCCATAACCCTACATTTAGTAACCATTTTCATAATCATATGGGTTTATTATTATTATTTTCCAAGTCATTGCTTTTAAGTATTTTAAGTGAATGTGATTAAATACTGGAAATTAACATGTTTTCATATATATATAAAAGTGTTATGAGTTTTGTGATATCGTAGGCCTACTCGGAGATTCTAGAATGGTCCTACTTGGCCACCCAACTAGAAATTCGAATTTCAAATTCCAACTCATGAATATTTGTGGAGTACTTGTAGAAGATGTGGATCATTAACTATGCACATTCAAGGGAGAAGAATCATGGATGAGAGGATTTTTGAGAGAATTTGTATCTTACATTTTTAGGAGATTGGTTGTAACCACAAGAGATAAATGTATATTTAGGAGAGATTTAAGGATCTACATTTATTGTATAGTTATCCTCAATTTTTGTATAAATAGGAGTGCACCCTTCATACAAAAGGTTGTTAATTGTAACTAGTAGCTAGTGGTTAAGTATTTGTTGTTGATTATTAGTTGTTAGTTGCTAGTTGAAGGTTCCAAGTTGCATCCAAGATGTGATTTATAAAGTGAGGAGAGATAATTCTTGTAATATCTTGTAACTCATTTAATGAAATACATACTACTACTTTGATCTCCAAGATGTCATAGTTTATTCGATGTGCTTGCTGAGGAATGGAGGCCCCCCATCAACCACAATTTATATACCTTTGTACATATTGGTAACATAGTGTAGTTGTTTTATTTCATTCATTTTCAAAGCAAGTGTGATTTCATTTCAATAGGTGTGAGTGTGATTTCCTTTCAACAAGTGTGATTTCAATTCTGCAAGTGTGATTTCATTTATGCAAGTGTGATGTGATTTTCATTTATGCAAGTGTGGTGTGATTTCAATTCTTCAAGTGTGATTTCAATTTCAAGTAAGTGTGATTTCCTTTATGCAAGTGTGATTTCAATATCTTTATGTATGGTTTGGTTTGGATTAGATTGATTTAACTTTTTTGGTAATCAGTTTTAACTGCATTAGATTAATCTATTCTAATAAATAACCACCTAGTGCATATAGTACATGTATACCTCGTCAGTTCTACGAACCATGGGTTGACAATTAATGAAAGGGATTTAACTTACAATTAAATAGCCCAACATTTTGGTACTGTTGCTGAGGAGGTATACATAGGTGTTTATTTTGATGTTTAGAAAACTCATTATAGTTGCATTCATTTTTAGATGCATGGTTAAAATCATGTTAAAATAATTTTGCATATTTAATTTAAAAAAAATCTAAATTTGTACTAATTTGTGTGCACGATAGGAATTATCAACCAATTGGAGTTATTGACAACCAATTAAGAGATTGAAGAATGTTCTTCCAAGAACTTTATCACATCATAGAAATAGTTGGGATATTTACCTCTCAAGAAGAGTTTATATTAACTGCATGCAGGAACTTGTCTATCTCTCCACCTACAAAAGAAGATCTTCAAATTTGTTTTGATTCCTCTTGTCAATCGGTTGAAGAGGCTAAAGATTAATGTAATAATTTTGATGAGGAGAAATCAATAGAATCTCAGATCAAGGAATGCATGATAAAGGAGGATATTCAATGTGATCTAAACCAATAAAGGAATCGGGAATGTCATGACCTTATTGAAAGATGGTTCCAATCAAGGATCAAGTCACATCACTCTTCCATTCTTCCTTACTTCTTAATTGTATTATCAAAACAAATGGTTTTTCATGCCTTGATGTGTTTTAGTTCATATTTTTCAGAACTAAGCATGAATATATTTTCACTCCTGTTATGCGCATGGTTACACTACAAATATGTGTACATTTGAAACAATTTTTCTATTTCTAGTAGAGTAGAGTAGGATAGAACCAATGAATAAAACCGAGTTTGGTAATGTGTTTAAAAAAACGTTTTTAAGTTAGATTTCATTTTATTTGTAATTTTGGTTTTGATGGTGTAGTAAGAAGCACCCATATCACTAATCATTTGTAGGAAGATGTAGAAAGAGAAGGAATATTTGAGAAGAAGGAGAACAAATAGATTGTTGAGAGCCACAATTTGAAGTTAGAGATAAAATCTTTTTGCTCTGTTTTTTAAATTTCACTTTTCAAATGAATAAAAGAGTTTCAATATTGCTGAGTATGCTCTCTTCATATGCTCTTTGTAACTTGGAAGATTAGAAAATAAAATTGAACAAAGTTAGTTTTAATTTTTGCTATAAAAACTAGATAAGAGATCTAAATTCATAATCAAAAGTATAATTACATGATTTTAGAAAGCTCAAAATACAAAACGTATATCTCAAATGGATCCAACATTATCGAAAACCCTTGTTTTGACTCTTTTTGCACCTCATTTGATAAAAAATTGAATAAAATATCACTGTTTTAAGTTTATACCCAAATTCGTTGATAATAATCCTACAATTTGACCCAAACCTCGTTTGTGTGCCCCGAATGTGGAAACTTCACATGAAACTAAACTATATTTCTGATCCACAGTCCAAATTATAGCATGGTTAAAATATTCATTTAGCCCCCAGATTCGAATTCTACAGTCACGTGGCACCATACGACCGCGTTGGGTGCTGAATATTAGGGTCTAATCCCAATTCATATGCTACGCCACTTTATCCTTTATGTGCTGGTCATATGTGGTTTTCATGGGACCGTGCGCCAGGCTAAGGCATAGCCCTTGGCCCTGCCTATGGTTCTATGGCGCTGGATGACATGGGCTAGGCATTAGCCCGACCTCCTCCCCTAAATGGTGCGCGTTAAAAATTTAAATAGATGTTTGGGAGTTATGCTAATAAGAAACATGGTTAGTCGAGCTGGTAAAGAGCTTTGTTGGTAGGTTGGAGGTCATGGTTTTGATTCCCATGGAGGGAAGTTTGAACCTACAAAAAATTTTGGCCCACCAGGAGGAGGCCACATGGCACTCCCTCATTGGCCGACCACAACAAACCGTGAACCAATGAAAAACGAACACATGTAAACCAATCAACCAGTGACAAGTGTCAAACAATCATTGGCCAATGAAGATTCAACAAAACTTGCCAAGTCATGACCCAGTCAATGTACATACCATGGACTGGGCATTCCTGCAACCTAAATATCATTTTTTTAGCTGTTTCCTAAAATGAACAGAACACTATTCCGGGAGCATCTGATGTTGGATTTTAGTGAAACAAATTGAATCGGATTCAGAGCAATGATATCTATGCTTTGGCATTTGTTTCACTCTTATCCAAGAGTTTTGAATTTTTAGCATTTTCTTGATCCATGAGATCATGGGTAAGGGTGCAACACTAGAGAAAAAGAAAAAACTTAGTTACGAATGTAGACTTTCATAAAAAATTGCAAATATTAAAAATCCAACTGCGATAATTGACAAAGCACCATCCAAGTCTAAATGTAAGTTGTAAAGCGGCAAGACAATGCAATGATCCATATTTTTCGTAGATACAGAATTGACACAATTCAGTAGCTTATGCAAATTTAGTTTATGGTCTATTGATGAAGCACTAAGTGTGTGGAGAAGATATCTCAAGCTCAAAATTGGTTAGAAACACAATGAAGAAGTCACCAACAAAACAATAATAGGTGATCCATGGTATTGATCAGGTAAAAGTGCATTTAATTATTCGTTCTTAAATTTTGTTTATTAGTATTATTTCTGAGTTTTTTGTGTATATATAAATTGAAGAGGGTCTAATCACCTCTCTCTTTTGATAGTCTTACATTTTGTTGGAAAAATTGCTATGTTTTTTGTAGGTTCTAAGACGATGAAATAAGATCACTATATGCACAAGTACCTTTTTAAAGACCAAGTTTCTTTTAGAAGAGCATGCTCATTCAATGTAAAATCAGATCCACTACACCATTGCTACTAAACACATACTGATTTTACCATTGCTACATAATTTAAGCTTGCATTCGATCCATAACTATCCATCTCCCTACTACCAAAAACTCATTTCCCTTTCCAATCTTCATACTTTCTTTCCTAATTTTCACTATCCCTTAACCCAAAAATAAAGTCATTCAGCTCCCTTAAAACGCTAAATCATCCCATTTTCCATTTAATTCCTATGAAATAAACCTTGCTTCAATGAAAATTTTCCATTTATGCTCCTTTAAATTATTATTTCATACTCGTGTTAGATGATGGAGGATTCATTAAGGCCTCCCTTCTAACAAGTTTTGACCCATCGACTCTAACACATCATCTGGGATCAAAACTAGATATCTTACAAGTATCTTGAGCCTTGCATGACTTAATGGCAAGTTCTCTTGTCAATAAACAGTGGGAATACATCTATGTCCCCTATTTGTTGGATCTTCTAGGTGACTTGACTTCAACACATCTATTTGTACCTAGTAAAATGTACTTAAGCATCCTGACTCTCATTCATCAATGGTGATTAGTATCATGTTGGTTAATGACATTCATTAATGTCCAATAATCAAAAAATTTATTTTCTATGTTTGACATCTTTTCTAATTTTTAATCATGTAATTCCTTAAATGCTAAAATTGTGATTTTGGAAAATCCTTCACCACATTCATATTCCCTTTCTCATTTTCCAAAAACTAAAAATACCTTTAGTTGGGAGGAAGGGATATTCACATTTCATTTCAACCTAACCAACATATTTATCCCAATAAACTATTATTGTATTTTGATTCAGAAAGTTTATATGTTTTGCAATGATAAATTGATGAGCACATTAAATGACTGATAGCCACTATGGGACTTAAAAAGGAATTCTCAATTTTTTCAAGTGTTTTGATGCAACAAAAATAACAAAATTATTTTACAGAAGAACCAATACTCATAAATTTTTGGTTGTCACACAAGAACCAACCATAAAAATATATGTTGCAATCAAATGTATTTCAAAGTACACTTTGCGAAAACAATAAAATTGTCAAATGATATGATTAAACAAAGTTAAATGAGAATCAATACAAAGCCAAAGATCATAAAGAAGCAATTTGTTTTAAGAATATAAACTTATGATTAAGTGAGCCAATGCAATAGCTGCATGAGGACATGCAACATCTTTAGTTTGGGGTATGTTGGGTCTCCAAAATGTCATCCACTTTCACCTTCATTTCCATCATTTTACCTTCATTCCGTAACTTTGTAAATCCATAACCCTACATTTAGTAACCATTTTCATAATCATATGGGTTTATTATTATTATTTTCCAAGTCACTGATTTTAAGTATTTTGAGTTCATCTGTGATTAAATATTATGAAATTAACATGTTTTCATACATATCTAAAAGTGTTACGAGTTTTGTGATATTGTAGGCCTACTTGGAGATTCTGGAAGGTTCCTACTTGGTCACCCAACTACAAATTCGAATTTCAAATTCCAACTCATGAATATTTGTGGAATAATTGTAGAAGTTGTGGATCATTAACTATGCACATTAAAAGGAGAAGAATCACGGATGAGAGGATTTTTGAGAGGATTTTTTTCTTACATTTCTAGGAGATTGGTTGTAACCACAAGAGATAAATGTGGATTTAGGAGAGATCTAAGGATCTATATTTATTGTATAGTTATCCTCAATTTTTGTATACATAGGAGTGCACCCTTCATACAAAGGGTTGTTAATTGTAAGTAGTAGCTAGTGGTTAAGTATTAATTGTTGATTGTTAGTTGTTAGCTTCTAGTTGGAGGTTCCATGTTATGAAACCAACTCCCAAAAGGATAGAAAATATAGATCAACACCTTAGAAATAAGCCTCTTCGAGGGGCCAACCTCCTTTCCAATACACAAATGAAAAATTCTTAGACGATTCAATTGACAAAACCTCATTTCTATATATAGGAGTCTAAGGGGTCACAATATAACCAAAACTAACCTAACAATAATAATATAAAGGAAAAAAAATAGCAATAATGGGACTCTATGGGGCATAATAATAATCATATGGGGACAATAGGGGCACAATAATAACAATAAGGGATACAAATACAATAGTAAGGAGGAATCACTAATATTATAGGGACCTAACATGCCCCTCTCCCTCAAAAAAGTGTTGTCCTCAAAAATTGAGTAGTTCTAGATGCTTATGTATAAAATTCTCATCCTCCCATGTGGAATATTCAACATGTAAGTTCTTCCACTTGATGAGATACTTTGAAATTGATCGATTTCGTAGTTTTTGAGTTCTTATTTCTTTGAATGCTTCAGGTTCCAATATGATTTTTCCTTCCTCATCAAGTTCTGGCAATATTGTTTGAACTAGAATCTTGTCACTTATTACCTTCTTTAAGCATGAAACATGGAAAACTGGGTGCACTTGGGAAGCTGCAAGAAGCTCCAATTTGTATGCCATAGTACCTATCTTTCGCAACACCTTGTATGGACCATAATACTTTGGTGATAATTTATTATTCTTCTCAGCTTGATTTAGGGACATTTGTTTATATGGTTGTAGCTATAGGAATACCCAATCACCTACATCAAAAATTCTTTCGTTGTGATGTTGATCTGCCTCCTATTTCATTCTATTCTACACTTAGGTGAGGTTATCCCTTAAGCATTGGATAAATTGTTGTTTATGCTTGATGTGATCTTCCACTCATTGAACCTTAGAATTTTCTCTTAAATATGATGCAATGGATGGTGGATGAATTATCCATAAAGTGCCATAAATGGGGTTATTTTTGTTACAGTATGGAAGGAAGTGTTATACCACCATTCAGCCAAAGGCAACCATTTGACCCATTGTGTCTGTTCATCAGATACAAAGCAACAAAGATATCCTTCCAAACATTTGTTTACTATCTCAGTTTGCCCATCATATTGAGGATGATAAGATGAGCTATGAGCTAATTGAGTAGCAAGACAAGAAAATAATTTTGTCCAAAAATTTCCAGTGAAAATGGGATCTCAGTCACTTACAATAATCTTTGGGTTTCCATGTAGCTTTTGAATTATTTCCATAAATGTAGTAGAAATTGTATTCACTTTAAATGGATGATATAATGCAAAAGAGTGTGCATACTTCGTAAGTCTATCAACTGCCACCATGATAACACTCTTTCCTTTGGACTTGGGTAAACCTGTGATAAAATCCGTTGAAACCTCTTCCCAACATTGGCTTGGAATGGATAAAGGTTGTAATAGTCCTAGGGTCTTAATTGTTTCAACTTTATTTTGTTGGAAAACCAAACATTCCGCCAAAAACTTTTGAATATCTGATTTAAGGCCATCCCAAAAAAAATCCTTCTTAACCTTGTGGTAGTTTTTTAGAAATCCTGAGTGCCCTCCTAAGGGAGAGGTGTGCAATTCCCTATGAATATTTTGTTTGAGTTGGGAATTCTTACATAGGTATAACCGATCCTTGTACCATAACGAATCATTTTTCCGGCTAAATGTATCAGATGTATTGGAATCTTGTTGTATCTTTTGAATGAGTGCCCACACTTCCTCGTCATTGTTCCATTCCTCCCTTGCTTCATTTATCCAATCTGGTTGGATAATAGAAATGGAGCAAAGAAATGATTCCACATCCTCATCCTTTCTTGAGAGTGCATCTGCCACAACATTTTTATTCCCTTTTTTGTAGATTATTTCAAAGTCATAACCCAATATCTTTGTGACCCAATTTTTCTACTCTTCTAAAGATAATATTTGTTATAAAAAGTATTTAAGACTATCATGATTTGTTTTTACCTTAAAGTGTCTTCCCATTAGGTAGGGTCACCATTTCTTAAGTGCATGTAGTATTGCAAACTTTTACTTCTCATAAATAGCTTTGTGTAAATACTTTCCTTTGATTGGACGACTTTCAAAAGTAATGGGTCTTTCTTCTTGCATTAAAACAACACCAATTCCATTTCTTGAGGCATCACATCCCACAATAAATATTTTTGTGAAGTTCAGTGTAGCTAAGATTGGTGCTTGGCAATTGCCTCTTTAAGATATTTAAAGGCCTTTGTTGCCTTTGGAGTCCATGAAAATGCATCTTTCTTCAATAATGGTGTTAGAGGTTCTGCTATTCTCCCATAATTCTTAACAAAATTGCAATAATACCCTTTCAACCCAAGAAATCCTCATGAATGATTTATGGATGTGGGGATTTTCCATTCCTTAATGGTTTTAATTTTGCTAGGGTCTACCTTAACACCTTCATGAGATACAATATTACCCAGATATTCCACCTCTTGTACTCCAAAGAAAAATTTGTAGATTTTTTCATATAATTGTTTCTCCTCCAATAGTTTGAGCACCATGTCAACATGTTGGACATGATCCTTTCATGACTTGCTGCAGATTAGTATATCATCAAAAAATACTAACAAAATTTTTCTAAGGGTTTGAAAATGTAATTCATCAAACCTTGAAATGTAGAAGGTGCATTAGTAAGGCCAAAAGGCATGACCAAAAATTCATAATGACCCTCCTGAGTTCTAAATGCTATTTTTGGAATGCCTTTAGTCTTCATTTTGATTTGACGATATTCTGAATGAAGATGAAACTTGGTGAAGTAAATTGATCCATGCAATTCATACAATAATTCATTAATGACAGGAATGAGAAATTTATCTTTAATAGTGAGCTTGTTGAGTTCTCTATAATTTGGACACATGCACCATGATCCATCCTTCTTGTGAACCAATACTAATGGAGCAGAGAAAGAACTTTGACTAGGTTGAATTATACTAGCCTCTAGCATTTCTTCAACCATATGTTAAATTTCACACTTTTGGACATAGGGATATCTGTAAAGCCTGATGTTTGGAGGAGCACTTTCTAGAATCAAATTAATAGAATGATCATGATAAAAAATAGGTGGGAGGCCTTTGGGAGTCTCAAATACCCTAGAATGATCATCCAAGACTTTTTAGAGATCTAGAGAAATGGATGATTTTGATGTGGGAACCTCTAGTGAACATAATTGTGCAATCATGCCTGATTGTTATTTCTTTAGAATCTTTGTCATTCCATTAGAGATTATTATCTTTCCTAGTTTCCCTACGATACCCCTTTATTCAACTTCCTTTCCTTCTAAGGAGAATTTCATGAAAAGTTCTTGAAAATGAAAAGCTATTGTACCCAAGGATTGAAGCCATTGGACTCCTAGTACAACATCAAGACCACCCATTGGAATGAAAAGAATTGGGCTATTCAATACATATTCTCCCATGGATAGCTTGATATTATGGCACTTTCCTAAGAAATTTATGGTTTCTCCACTTGCAACCATCACTTGCACTTTGGTGTTGGATATAGGAAGCAATTCAATTCCTTGGCTATCTTACAATGAATAAAATAATGGGTACTTGACGAATCAATCAACACTATTACCTTTTTCTTCTTGATATACCCTTCTATCTTAAAAGTTTGAGGAGTGGTAATTCCAGCCAATGCATTACAAGATATGGTTGGATTCATTTTTTTTTTTCTAGGATTTTTTCTTGGTGTATATCCTCTTCTTTTGACATTTCTTGTTCCTTTTCTTCCTCCTCTTCACAATCTATGTAAAATAATTTCTTCTCAGCACACTTATGACCTTTAGTGTATTTTCTATCACAACTATAACAAATCCCTTTTGCTATTTTTTCTTCCAATTTTTGAGGTTTCAACCTTGTAGGTTGTGGATGGCTAAGCGAGTCAACACTTCCATCTTTATGATTGTGAGTGGTAGGCTTCCTTGTTGCCGTAATTTTTCTTTACATTTTTCTTGCCAGCCTGAATGACTTCTCCATTGAATCTGGTTCCCAAAGGCAAACTGGTGGGCTCCAGTATTGCAGCAATAATGTTACAACTCCTAGGGCTCCCTTCTTTACTTTTATCAAACTGGTAGTTCGTAACAAACTTGGAAGCGACGGTGCTATATGCACAAGTACTAGCTTTTGCCGCTGGCTATCACTTGATCCACTGGCACAAGTCCACTTGGAGCTTAAGCCAACTTCTATGAGCTCTTAGAAGAATATTTTAATTGTGATGGATGAAAGCTAACTCAAAGAAGGCTATTCTACTTGTAGAAAGAAGTTGAAAGCTGAAAAGAAACGCAAACCCTAGCAAACCCTAGTTTTACCGACTAACCCTACTAGTGCAAGAAAAGGGATGAAAGCTACAGAAATGGATGTAATTAACTCTTGTAAAGGTAAAGTGCATGTGACTAAGCTACTTTTCAAGTGAAATCTGAGAAGGAACATCTTTTTGTATTTTTGAGTAAACTTGTAGAATTATTATGCTTGTGCCTTAACTGTTTTTGACTGTGCAGAGGTTGATTGGCGAAACGAATTGGAGTAGGTTCTTGTAGGAGGTTAGAAAGGTGAGAAGAGGGCCTAATGGGTCATTACCACCCTTCCAAAGAGTTTCATAGTGATCAGATCTTGAAAAACCGCTCACGTGAACTTTTACAGGAAGTCTCGAGGGGTTCTATAGGATGTTCTACAGGATGTTCTGAGAGAGGATTTTGGAGGGTTGATGGTGGAAATATGGTGGAAAAGTGGAAATGGAGGTTGGATGAGGATCGTAGGGGGTCTAGGACCTGGTGAGTGAGGCTAAGGAGTTATTAAGGTGATTGGATTTGTTCGAGGATGGAGGGAGCAATGATGCACAAGAATGTAGAAATTAGGGCAAAGTGAGAAAATATGACAAATGAAGGGCAATAATTTGAGTTAGGGGATGGATCAGGTTGTATTGATGGAGGAAGGGTAGGCAGGGAGGTATCACAGGTGTTCTGCACACTATTTTCCAAAATTGATCAACAAGAACTAGGAAAACCCAAGATTTAGCTATTTTGACCTACTTTGACCTAAAAACCAGAAACATGATGAAAAAAAGTTTATTGGAAGAAAATTAGGAAAGATAACTATGGAAACTAGCAAGAACAAATTCTAAACATGCAAGTACAACTGGTATCAACTTTCCTAACTAAAAATATAACACTAGCAATTGCATGAAGAGGCAAAAATAGTGTTTTTGTGGCAGCAAGTATGCCTTGGTCTCAGCTCATGGTCCCAAGGAGGGAGAGATGAGATCAAGGATTGATTGATGGTATTTTTGTAGGTTTTTTATTTTACCAAACTATCAAATCAACTTGAAGCATGAAAATCTATTTCAATCATCAAAAAACAACCTAAATAACAAAGTAAGATCTCAACGAAAATAACAGAAATTATTCTATGAATGCAACAAAGACACATAAAAGTAAAAAAAGGAGGTATTGGCACTTGGTTTGGGCCCAACCCCAAGACCTACAGCCTCCTAAGAAAGATTAGAGCTAGTGCAAAGCTGGATTCATCTTTATTGATCAAGAAATAATAGTTACATCCCAAAAACTGTCTACAAGAAAAAGCTCCAAAATGTGCTTATACAGAGCTACACTAAAGTGCAAAAATAGACTAAAAAAATGACTAACCTACTAACTAAAATATAACTAAAATCTGACTAAAAACTGACTAACTGAAATGAGGCCCTAAGCCTTCATATTTATACAAATTGAGGACCCCAACAGTCTTCCTAAACTTTAGGAACTTTGCTGCCAAAACTTGCAGTTAACAACAGTCCTACTTGACTTTCTTGGCTGCCCCTTGTGCTCCGATTTTTTGATGGAGAATTCAAGGTAAGGGCTCCTAAATGAAGGGGACACCTTCCTACAAATCCTCTCCCTCATTTTTCCACGAATTTGGTTGCCAAGTGCTCATTAAACCTTTGATTTTGTCTCAAAATTGACCAAAAATCTGCATAAAGTACACATTAGACTTTTTGGCATAATGACTAACCCAATTCACTCTATTAGCATTAATATAATAAAAAACATACAATAAACTAATGAGAATGGTGGATTGAGTCAAATTAGGAGGCTAGATGAGCCCATATAATTACCCATTTCTGGGGCTCATCACGAACCTCATGTTGGATGTTATCTTTTAAAGTCCATATGAACACATCAATTCTATGATCCTCTAGAATATCTTTTACCCTTATATTCAATTTTTGAAAGTCCTCAATGTGCTCCATCATTGAACCCTTTTGTTTTGGATTTATCAATTGGCTAAAAAAAGTGTTGCTTTTTGTATCCTCATAGTGTGCTATAATTTCATCTATAAAAATAGCCCAAGTGAAAATTTGATTACAAGAGAAAAGCTATCGATACCATACAAACTTAATTGGTTCCAAATATAAAATGTAATGCGTACCTTTTGTGTGTTTTGCACATTAGGGAGATTGAAAATTTGCTCCATCTATAGTATCCATGTTTTGGGATCCTTGCCATCAAACTTCCTCATATCAATCTTTGGAACATGGTGGTTCTTCAATCCAATGTTAGATTTTATGAAATCATGATTAACATTTATTTTTTTCTCATCATGAGTTTCCTTTACTACCCTTTCACCATTAGTAAGCATTTCTTGTAGAAACTTTGTCAAATATGTCTTCAAATCTTCCATGCATTTTTTTAAATCATCCATCTTAGCTTCCATGCCATCCATCTTAGCTTCCACACTGTCTATCTTAGCTTCCATGTCATTCATCTTAGCTTCTACTCCTTTCTTTAAACCATCCATCTTAGCTTTTTTTACTTTTTGTGCGAGTGAAATTTTTTGCACTTGGTATCGTAATTTTGATATATCATGTTGCATTTCTTCCTCGTCTTCATGAGTCATGCTAGAGATTTTAGGTTTCTTACTAGGTGTTTCCATTTTATTTCTTCGGGGCATCAATTACCGATAATAATTCTTCACTATTCCCTTTGAATTCCTTCAAACTAATTTTTCAAACCAAGCTTATGCAAAAATTTAAAAAAGCTACACACCTATTTTCACTTTATAGGAGCTCGATATTGAATCTGATGTATCTCTGTATGTTTGGATCTCCCAGGTCTGAAATTTCTTCTTATAGTAACCCTCTAATTAATCTTTATAACTCCACAATGTTGGGTTGTGTTATATTCTTTCCACGTAGTTAACAGGGGGTTTTAGGGGTACTCGTAACCCCACTTTATGGGGTCCAGAGCAGCGCCCCAGAAAATTTCGGTTTTGGACCCTATGTTAGGTTGGGAAAACCCACCTATGGTTTTGTGCATGATTTTCGCATATGTTTTTTGGACGCGATGGTTTTTGGTCCATGGTTTTGGACACAATGGTTGTCGGTCCATGGTATTGGATGCTTCGGCATGTATAAATATGTATTGTAACATTGAAAGGAACATAATGAAAAATCAAGCTGGTAGTCCCAGTCTTGGGATCTAGTGGGAAATATATGTGTATATGTGTTTTATATGTTATGCTCTCACATTTTTATTTTTCCTGTGACTTAGAATTCATGTGCAGGTAATTTCTGTACGGGGTTAAAACCTACATTTGGTATCAGACCTATTTTGGCTTCAAGGGGATGCCTTTGTTGCTGAGGGGTTTCGCTCGGGCCTCTGGTAGACCCTGTTAAGTGGGAGATCTGCGAGATCGATTCTGGTGGTGAAAGAAGATGGCGAGCAGTGGAAAGATAGAGATTGAGAAGTTCAATGGTCAGAGTTTTGAGTTGTGGAAACTCAAGATGGAGGATATGTTGGTGGATAAAGATCAATGGATCGCAGTAGATCCGGGTACGAAACCAATGGGAGTGACCGATGAAGAATGGAAGAAGTTGGATCGGAAGGCAAAGAGCACAATACGTTTGTGTGTCTCAGATTCAGTATTGCTGAATGTATCAGGGGAAGCTACAGCGAAGGCTCTGTGGGACAAGTTAGGGAATTTGTGCCAATCTATGTCTCTGGTGAATAAACTATTCCTGCGGAAAAAGCTGTATAACCTGAGGGTGAAAGATGGAGACTCGGTGACAGAGCATCTGAATGTGTTTAATATTGTGGTAAGTCAGTTATCATCTATTGATATTATAATTTCAGATGAAGATAAATGCATCAGTATGTTGTGTTCTCTACCAGATTCGTGGGACAGTCTGGTTATTGCAATAGGTAGCAATGCATTTGCTTTGCAGTTTGGTGAAATAGTCTTAGCCTTGCTGACAGAGGAGATGAGACGGAAAAATATGGACAACCAGAATGGTGATGCCTTGTCTGTACGAGGACGGTCCCAGAACAGAAACAAAAATAAGTCATCAGGTGGGATATCTAAATCTAGAGGGAGATATAAATCTCCAGGAAAACCTATAAAGGTGGTGTGCTGGAAATGTGGAAACGAAGGGCACTTCAGAAGGGATTGTAAATCTAAATCTCCTGATAAAGGAAATGGATCTGATGTTGCTCCTTCTGCAGAGGCGAAAACCACCTCAGATGAAGGTGGGGATCTGTACTTGTCTTCTTCAAGTACACATGTAGATCATGAGGCATGGTTAATTGACTCAGGTGCATCCTTTCACTTCACTCCCCATAGAGAGTGGTTTTGCGAGCATGAGAAAT
>APFE031681967.1:25844-119621 GCA_000404065.3 Pinus taeda | reverse complement strand
AAGAATCAGACTCTGTAGCAGAGGAGGAATCAGAATATGAAGAGCCACAAACTCCGGATGTGAGAAGATCAGCTCGAGAAAGAAGGCAGCCAGAAAGGTATAGTCCATCTGCTTTCTGTTCAAATGTTGCTTTGTCTATTACTGATGATGATCCCAGAACTGTGAAAGAATCTGTGGATTTAGAGGATGGAAAACTCTGGAAAGAGGCCATGGTTGATGAAATGGCATCTTTGCACAAAAATGCAGCTTGGGATTTAGTGGAGTTGTCGGCTGGAAGGAAACCCATTGGCAGCAAATGGGTGTTTGAGAAGAAGACAAATGTATAAGGGAAGGTGGAGAAATACAAAGCTCGGTTGGTAGCAAAAGGTTATTCCCAGGTGTTGGGAATTGATTTTGGTGATATTTTTTCTCCTCTTGCCAAGGTAACTTCTATTAGATTACTTTTATCTGTTGTTGCTGCTTTTGATTTTGAGGTAGAACATATGGATGTGAAGAGAGAATTTCTTCACAGGGATCTGGAAGAGGAAATCTACATGAAGCAACCTGAAGGCTTTCCAGCGAAGGGTAAGAAAGAATTGGTATGCAAGTTAAATAAGTCTTTGTATGGGTTAAAACAGTCACCAAGGATGTGGTATCAGAAATTTGATACATTTATACGGGGACTTGGCTTCACCATAAGCAAAGTAGATCACTGTGTGTATTTTAAATTAATTGGTGACCGTGTTATTTCTCTAGTATTGTATGTGGATGATATGTTGCTGGTTGGAAATGAAAAAGAAATTATCTAGGATTTGAAGACCCAATTGTCCTCCAAATTCGACGTGAAAGATCTTGGTGCTACAAACTATATTTTGGGCATGGAAATTAAAAGAGATCGGGGAAACAAGAAGCTCTGGTTAAGCCAAAGGAAGTATGTTGAGACAATATTGCAGAGGTTTAATATATAAGATAGTAAACTGGTGAATACTCCCATTCCTGTAGGTGTGAGGTTATCTGGTGAACAGTGTCCCAAGACACAAGAAGAGGAAGAGGACATGTCCCATGTTCCATATGCAAGTGCAGTCAGTAGCTTGATGTATGCAATGGTCTGTACTAGACCAGACATTGCACATGCCAGTGGGAGTATTGAGCAGGTTTATGTCAAAAACCATGGAAGGAGCACTGGATAGCAGTGAAGCGGGTTTTCAGGTATTTGCGTGGCACTAGTGATTATGGTTTGTGCTACCAAGCAAGACCAGGATTGGACGAAGTGTTGGATATTCGTGGCTTTGTTGATGCATACTGGGCTGGAGATCTGGATCAGAAAAGATCTACAAGTGGTTATGTGTTTAACCTATTTGGAGGTGCAATGAGTTGGATGAGTAAGAAACAATCTGTAGTGGCACTATCAACTACGGAGGCAGAATACATGGCAGCCACTCATGCAAGAAAGGAAGTAGTTTGGTTGCATAGATTGTGTTCAAGTATGGGGTTAGTATAGGGAGCTATAAGGGTAGACTGTGATAGCCAAAGTGCAATCTTCTTGGTAAAGAACCCTGCTTATCATTCAAAGACAAAGCACATTGATGTTCAGTATCACTTTGTGAGGGATATGATAGAAGACAAAAAGGTGTTGCTGGTAAAGGTGGACACCTTGAAGAATACTACAGATGCATTGACAAAATCTGTTAGCTCTGAGAAGTTCTCTTGGTGTAGAGAAACAATGGGCATTTCAGTGCTGGAAAAATGACTAAACTCTCCTGTGGCCCCCTGTGGAAAGATACAACAAGTGGGAGATTGTTATGTTGGGCAGACCCACCTATGGTTTTGTGCATGATTTTCGCGCATGTTTCTTGGACGCAATGGTTTTCGGTCGATGGTTTTGGATGCGATGGTTGTCGGTCCATGGTATTGGATGCTTTGACATGTATAAATATGTATTGTAACATTGAAAGGAACATAATGAAAAATCAAGATGGTAGTCCCGATCTTGGGATCCAGTGGGAAATATCTGTGTATATGCGTTTTATATGTTATGCTCTCGCATTTTTATTTTTCTTGTGATTTAGAATTCGTATGCACGTAATTTATATACGGGGTTAAAACCTACACACAAGTCCGATGAAGATTGGATTCTCCAATCAAGAGTTATGCCAAATCTCCCACGATGGCCTGAGTATAGACTAGTTCAGTAGAGTGAACTTGTACGACATGCTGTGAGTAATTGTTTCAGCCTTAGGTTCTAAAAATGATACCCAAAAAACTATAGTGCTCTTTCTATAACTTCTTATGAAAATTCAATCTGATGCTCAGAAAGAAAGTTATGATGATTTTCCAAAGGTCACCTGTTTGGAATGTAATTCAGAGATCTGAAAAAACCCTAACTTACTCAGATTATATCTCGGAAAATATAGCGAGACAAGATCTGAAATTCGGGCCTGATATTTAGACCGATTCCATCTCCATTTTTTTTTTTTTAGATTCTGAAACTTCGTAGCAAAAAAGTTATAGCTAAAATTCTACAATGACCTATTTCGAGCAGCGAAACCCTAGAATCCAAACCTCTAATACCAAATTTTATGAAACAAGCTCCCAAAAAGATACAAAATATAGATCAATGCCTTAGAAATAAGCCTCTTCGAGGGGGAAACCCCTTTACATTACAAAAATGAAAAATTCTTAGATGATTCAATTAACAAAATCTCCTTTCTATATATAGGAGTTTAAGGGTTCATGATGTAACCAAAGCCAACCTAACAATAATAATATAAAGGCACAAAAATAACAATAGTGGGATTCTATGGGGCATAATAATAATAATATGGGGACAATAGGGGCACAACAATAACAATAAGGGATACAACGACAATAGTAATGGGGAAATCACTAGTACTATAGGGACCTAACATTTTAAGTTCCATCCAAGATGTGATTTGTAAAGTGAGGAGAGAGAATTCTTGTAATATCTTGTAATTCATTTTATGAAATACATACTACTACTTTGATCTCCAATATGTGATAGTTTGTTCAATGTGGTTGTTGAGGAATGGAGGGACCCCGTCAACCACAATTTGTATACCGTTGTACCTATTGGTAACATGTTATAGTTGTTTTATTTAATTCATTTTCAAATAAAGTGTGATTTCATTTAAACAAGTGTGAGTGTGATTTCCTTTCAACAAGTGTGATTTCAATTCTGCAAGTGTGATTTCATTTATGAAAATGTGGTGTGATTTTCATTTATGCAACTGTGATTTCAATTTCACGCAAGTGTGATTTCCTTTATGCAATTGTGATTTCAATTTCTTTATGTTTGGTTTGGTTTGGATTAGATTCATTTAACTTGTTTGGTAATTAGTTTTAACTACATTAGATTAATATATTCTAACAGATAACCACCTAGTACATATATTACAAGTATACCTCGTCAGTTCTATGAACCCGAGGTTGAAAATTAATGATAGGGATTTAAATTATAATTAAATCACCCAACAATGATATTTATATCAAAATTGTACCTCTCCGAAAGAGGAATCCAATGCAATAATCATCTCCATCATATGAGTTGTCCTAAGGTGGAATTTGGCCCTAGTTTCCATTTTTAACAAAAGGGATATCAAATGTTATTGTTAAGCTCGTGAAGAAAAAACATGATACTTTATATCCTTAATGAAGCATTAAGGCACCATGTATGTGACATGTAAACTCCTTATGAAATGTGGCATGGCCACGTTCCTTTGATAATAAATCTCAATTCCTTTCGTTTCATGTCGTAGGCCTTACTAAGGAACAAAGAATAAATCTTGATGCAAGGAGTAAGGAGTGCATATTTAGGTATAAACAAGGAATATCATATTTACGATGAGATAGATAATAGTTTTATTCTTTCTAGGGATGTGATTTTTCTTGAATCTTCCAAGACCGACAATGGTATTAAGTGACTAATAGATCATTTGGATAGTTTCAACAATGAAAAGACATATCATGAATTTTCTAATGATATTCCACATCTTCAAGGGGGAATCCATATCTTATATTAATATATGCAATCTCCTTTTGAAGCACTGTCCCCCCACTTTTGAAGTTATGACCACTCCTTTAGAACAAGAATATCGTTTGAGTAATTTGATTGAGAGGTTTGGAAATATATTTCTTTATGCAAGCCAATCTTAATCAATGGAGAAACTTGGAACATATTAAAAATATACTCCAAAATGGGTTACGAAAACACTTGAAATTGTTCATCTCGATGAAATTGGAAAGATGAGAACGAGAGGTTCTACTAGAAATATGGAGGTGATGTAGATAATTTTTATGTAGTTTATGTTGATGATATGGATGTTTCATATAATTGTGAATTGAATTAATCTATTAACTTTGAACCAAATTCCTTTAAATAATTTACTTCTCATGATGAATTAAAATAAGAAATATAGGGGGGTATGATTCTCTCATAAATAATGGAACATAGAAGTTCATGGACTCTCCATTTAGAACCAAACCAATTGGATAACAATGTGTCTATAGTAACAAGTAAAAATTATATGGTTCACTTGAAAATGACAAAGAAAGGTGCATGGAGAAAGGATTTACACATAAATAAGGTGTTGACTATGAAGAAACTTCCCCCCCCCCGACAATAAAGTGGTCCATCATTCAAAGTCTCTTGCCTTTGGTACCATAGAATGGATAGAAAATTCCTCAAACGTATGTGATGACCAATTTCTTGAATGGAGACTTGAAAGAAAATGTCTTCATGACTCAGTCTGGAAGTTTTTTGTAAATGGAATAGAACAAAAATTATGTATTTTTTTAAAATTCTTATATAGCATAAAACAAACACAATGAGCATGGTATGCAAAGTCAACTGAGCATCTTTAGAAATTGAATGGAAAACACTTTAATATAGATTATGCAACTATTTTTGTCAAGAGAATTGGAAAACTTGTTTCATATCTTGTAGTTTATGTAGATGATATATTAATCATAGGGAACAATCAAAACTATATTGCATCCATTTTAAAGGAGTCGGGGATGACATATTTGGGACATATTCACTATAGCTTGGGCATTTAATCAACCTAACCTTAAAATTATATATTCCTCTATCAAAAGAAGTATATTAAAAAATTGTTGAAAAGGCTTTGCATTTTTGAATGCAATATTTTATCTACTTTGATGCAACAAAATATAATTCTCACATCAAAAGAAGGAAATGAATTTGATGATGCAACAAAGTATAGAAATTTTATGGGAAGTCTTATCTACATCACTACTACTAGACTAGATAATATATTTTCTATCAAAATTATTTTTGATATGTTAGGTCGGTATAATACTAATGTATCCCCATATTGTTATTATTGTGCCCCATAGAATCCCACTATTGTTATCTTTGTGCCCTTAAATTATTATTTTTATGTAGGTCCTAATTATATTTTGACCCCTTAGCCTCTTATGTATACCAAAGAGGCCTTTTCACTCAAATCATCCTTTTTTTCATTTATGTGATGTAAAAGGATGTTTCCCCCTCAAATAAGCTTATTTTCAAGTCATATATCCATATTTTCTTCTGTTTTGTGATTTGTTTACATAACATTTTGTATCAGAACTTTGGATCCTAGTGCTTTGCTACTTCAAATAGGTCATCTTGGAATTTTATATATAACTTTTATTATGTGATGATTCAAAAGTTGAATTTTATACCACATGGAGAAGAAATATTTATTAACATGGTGTAAAATATTCAAAACTTGGTTCACTATATTTTCAAAGATATGGTCCAATGAATTTAGGGTTTCTGCATGCTCCATAATTCAATCTCAACTAGGCATTTCATTGGTAATTGTCATAAATTTCTCTTCCGACATTTGATTTGAACTTAGTAAAATATGATTGAAATTGAACAAAATGTAATTTTTCAAATATCATTTTTAGGACAGAATGTTGAAACAATGATATGTGGCATTCGTACAAATTAGCTCTGTGTAACATGTCCATAATCAAGTCATCATGGGAGATTTGGTATAACTTTACCTTGAAGAATCCAATTGTTTAGTAGTTTAATTGTGCTTTAAATTACTTTACATTAAATTGTTAATCCAACATCGTAAACTTGCGCAATATATGACATAATATATGCTAGGAGTTTAACTTTCAATTATAAAGGAAATAAATTGCAATGAAATAAAGTTATACTCTATGAAAACGAATAAAATGACATGAAATAAAATATTAATCTAGAAAATAATTCAAGAATCAATATAGGGAAAAAATGAAAAATAATCTAGGGAAACATGTAAACTCAATCTATGAAATCTTGTAAATTTAATCTAGAAAGCATTTGAAATCTAGTTCTATGAAAGTAAGCAACTCTAATCACAAATATGAATGCTATAAAATTTAAATCTTTTGTATATTCATATTTCTCAAGTGCTTGATTACAATATGGAAAAGAATGAAGGGACAATTATAAAATTGAAACTAAAGTATCTATAACAAGTAAATAAATCAAATCCTAAATTAAGTGATCATTATAATGTAATTTATTTCTTAATTAAAAAGAATAAAATTGTTAGAGAATTGTGATGAATTCAGAAACTAGATTAAATTGGGTTCAAAATGAGTGACATGTTTCTTAATTTTATGGGAAATTTATAGTTCTTTCTTTTATTGTTACATTTGATGGCTTCAACATGAAATTTGAAAAATTGTATTTGAAACATCCATGAATATCTCCAAACCCATGCACCACTTTGAATAAATTATCACATGACAACTATATTAGCTCATTCTACTAAAAACCCATGTTTTAGTTTTTTGAGATATATCTTTGTTGAGAAATTGGGCCAGAAGTTGAATTCTCAAAAATTGTTGCTAATTTAAATCTATATCATTGATCGAGTGTTGGAAGCTCACTAGTGCAACATTAAACAAAGTGTTACTGCTGATATGAAAAATAAACTAATTTATAACATAAGAAAACTAATATAAACTACATATATTATGAAACTTCATGGATTATAAAACTACATCTTTCAACAAAAAAAGAATATAAAACTATAAAATAAATAACACAAGAGTTTATCATATGTATTTTTTTCCATCATAGTTTGGAATTATGCCTCAAGGGTTCCTGACTTTTAATGGAGAAGAAACTCCTATTTATTCAAAAACTAAGATAATTGATTAATAAATGTATATCCACAAATATCTCCTATATCCACATATCTCTTCTAGATCCACAAATATCTCATGTGGTTACAACCATGTGTTAACATCTATATCTATCCTCCCACAAATCTCTAAAATATTTGATATGAGATATTATAAAAAATATTCTTGAACAATGATCTCAAATATTTCTCAAACCTTCAAGAGTTTGAAGAGGAAATTCGATTTTGAGACTTAGAGGCCAAATATGACTTTGCTGGAATCTTCAAATATGCCTACACACATTACAAAAATCATCCAAATTTTAGATATAAGTGAATACATGTTATTTTTCTAATATTTAACCATAAATTCACCCAAAGTACTAAAATAAATTCTTTGGAAAACAATAAGTATAAACCCATATGTAATCATACAAATGGTCTTAATGCAAGGTTATAAGATAGTGGAATATTGTTAAAATGAATTAAAAGATGGCGACAAAGATGAATTTTTGTAGACCCAACATTTCCCCCAAGTAAATATGTTCACGTCCTCATGCAACATTGCATTAATTCTCATGAACTGAATTAATCTCATTTTTTGTAGCCTTTTGGAGTGAAAAATTATGTTTTATCAATAAATTATTTTGTGACTTGAGATGCTTCTCTTAGATTTGCATTTTTTTCAAAGTCTTCTTCAATTGTTTTTTTCTCAAGAACTTGCTATTGAGGATTCCTCTTTAAACGATATCTAAGTGGAAGGTCTTGTGGTTGTTTCTTGTGTGGGAACCACAAGTATTGCAAGTGTTGGTTCTTGTGTGACAACACTTTCATTTTACTCTTGTTCTTGATGCAACAAACAATACTTAGAAATATATTCAAAGTAAAGACCCATTTATATACATATCAAATGATATTTGATCATAATATTAATCATTTGAAAACATGTTAATCTTCAAATTGAAGAGAAACAATAGTCATTTGGAAGAAACATGTTCGTCAACAATATATGAGGTGATGTAATATGGAATTGAAAAATTGTGATGAATACCCCCCAACTTAAGGTGTTTTCTAAATTTGAAAAATCGAGAAAGAAATGTCACATGGGAAATTTTCCAAGTACATGTATTTTAGAATTTAAGGAATTATTGATTAAAGATTAGGAAAAACATGTATTCACCTACCTAAAAAGTCCATAAGCTATGCATTTGGGAGATATTAGATGTTACTGATGGACCATGGAATGTAAAGTGAAATAATCTTGTATGATTATTTTTTTCTCTTGGATATATGAACAGAGGATGAAATATGAAATTAGAACCTTTGTACCCTCTTATTGCTAAAGCTAGGAACTTAATCTTGATTTATTAAAACATTACTGCAAGTTGTTGTTGATATCATACACTTTATAGTCTTCAAATATAACCCCGATTAGTATAATTCAATATATGTGAATGTATTTAGTTGAAATCGACCATAGAAATAATTCATTGGATTACCGACAAGTAATGTCAACTGTTAACCAATGCAAGTCAACTCATCAATAATGTAAATGAGTGTCAAATTACAAGAGTGCATCTTGACATGTATGAATGAATGTGTTGAAGTTGAGTCACCTACAAGATATGAAAATCAAGAAACATTTTTTTATTCCCATTGTTGTGAGTGAAGATGATTTCCATTTATGTATGCAAGCTGCAAGACACTTACTAATAATATTTGATCTTGGTCCCATATAAAGTGTTGAAGTTGATGGGACGATATCTGTTGGAATGTGGGCCTCGAGGAATCTCACATTAACCAACTTGAGCATATAACCAAAAATTATTTGAAGAACCATAGCAAAATATTAAAACCAACATGAAATTACATAACTTATTGTGAAATTTTCTTGCCAATTATTTGGTTTTGAAACAAAGCTCATGTCCAATTGTGCTAGTAAACTAGTTTTCACAACAATGAATTTTTTTTTCCTTCTATTTTCGCTTTATTTTTAATATATTTTTTTATTTCTTTATTTTATCTTACTCTGCTTGTAAAATAAATTCTCTTTCAAGTATAAGAATAATTCCAATGGATCTATGCACGTAACATGATGTCAAATAAACTCATATGCTGGTTTTAAAGACATGTTTTGATATATACCCAAATATGAGAGACTAATTGCTTTGATTGAGATGATTTCAAGAACTATTGAAGAATATAATGGTGTTCCATCTTAATGATTGTCTGGAACCAAAGTTTAATACAAATTTGATGTCCTTGGTTCACTTGTTCATTTGGATCATTTTGTATGTCTTGTTCTCCCATGTTATTTAGATCTTATACCATGGGATGGTAAATATATTGGGCACATAAAGGATATGATGATAATCATACTAGAAATTCCTTAATATTGGGTTCTAATTCCTTCTCTCCATTAGATGTGGTCCATGATTCTTTAGTCTTGTTTGGATCTTCTTCTTCTAGATGTTGTTCCTCAATGATAGCAGGAGAATATTTTTTTGCAATACTCTTCTTGATCTAAGATGAATATTATTTAGATCAAAATGATATTTTTGGAATTTTTGTACCTCAACATTGTAACTAGGATGAGGTATTTTACTAGTGGGGATCGAAAATGGTTGTGTAGGTAGTTGAGTGGGAATGGATTTTTGGAGTGGTTGAGTAGGTGGAATGGGAAAGGTTGAACTGAGGTCAATTGAGGGTGAAAATGAGGTTGTGGTGGAGGTGAATGGTCTGGATAACATTGAGATTGGTATTGAGGATAATGAGGAAAATATTAAGGATATGGTGGATATCTTCCATAAGGCCCTTGCCAACCTTATTGCCAGGATTGGTTTTGAGGTTGGGATTTAGATGGCTAATGTTGTCAAGATAAGGATGTGCTCCAATTACTTTGAGATTGTTGTGCATAACCTTGAAATTGTGAAAGGTTTATCAATAATAGTTATATCAAGTTTCGTTCAGAGATGATGATCAATGGCGTTAGGCTTTTCAGGATGGGATCATCTACGATAAAGCTTAGAAGACGCAATATGGTCTAGCTTCTCCCACTATTACGGACCCGCTTCTGCTACACAACACGTAACCCACCTCAGCTTCTTTGACAGGCATGATCACATGCAACATTTTTCTTGCTGAAGGGTTTGTTTTTTAGCTAAGTTATATTACACCCACCACTATCACTGTTACAATTACAGTTATGGGAGCCCCATCACCCCTGTAGGTAGTTGGCGCAAATCGGTTGTGACAGTTATGGAAGAATTAATAGATTATTTGGCAAATCCGTTGGAGGCCATGCCTATCTGGACACAACCACATTCTCCCTCAGCTAGTTTTTTTTCCTTCGATAGCGAACTTTCCGAAGTTGTCAACACTTTATCGTCCATCTCCAGCACTAGGGTCTGCTTTGTAACCCTCCCAGAAGATGCCTCATCTCTGTCGGACCTCATCTCCCAGCCCTTATCACCTTCCTTGCTAAGTTTTGTTGAGCTCCCACCAAACCCTAGCAATCAAACCCTCTTGGAGGTCCTCATTTTGAAGACGCCATTGACTGATTCATGCAACCCTTCAGTGGACCACCTCTTGACTTCAGAAACTCCTATGTCCACTCCAATCACTCCTTCGACCTTTTTCGCTCCTCCACTGGGTAACCTCATAAGTATTTCCCCCATTTCCGGCATTTTTTCCTTTGTGCCATTGACGACTCTACCTGGATCTAGGGTTCCTCCACACTCGACAACTGTGCAGCAGCACACCAAAGTAGAGAACACCGAAGTAGAAAGAACAAGGGCATCTAGGAAGAAGAAGTGCCTCAAGATAAAAGTCTGTGAGGTCTTCCTTAAACTAACTAAGGACACACAACTGCTCGACTCCATGGATACAACTGAGAAGGTTTTAGTGGGGTGTAGAGAGGATATAACAATGCACATCGAAGGTTTGGGGCCATCACCTGAATGACCCTCCTTTCGTACAGACCTTTGTAAAATACTGCTTTGCTCTATGTTTTGATAGGTTGGAACACACCAATTGGGTGCTCTTCACGATATGGCATATTGATCAGGCACCTGTTCTTTTGTAAAGATGGACTCACTTATTCGATCCAAAATAAGAACATGTGGATGTTGGCCCCCTCTAGGTCCGCCTCCCTAGTTTACCGTTACATTTCTGGATGGAAGATCTTTTTAGGCGCATTGGAAATGCCCTAGGTACCTTCTTAACATTTGATAAATGTGACCAGACCACTGGGCATATGGAATATGTAAGGATATTAGTGCATATGGATACTATGGATGGTCTACTGGAGCATATCAACATTCAGTGGAGGAATTCCACTAGGAGACAGACTCTTAACTATGAGGGAGTCCCTTTTAGGTGTAGGAGATGCCATAAAGTTGGGCATTTATTCAAGTACTGCCCTCTCAATGGGCAAGCAAATAGGAAGGCACTTGGAAAGGAACCACTGGTTGAGGCATCACCGAAGCATGGGAAACAACCCCAACCTGTTGATTCAGAAGTCTAGGTGGAACCTTCAACCAAGGAAGCATCCCCCTCGCAGCCTATCCCGAAAAAGCGAGGCAAACCTCCACATAGACCACCTTCTCCTCCACACACTAGATCCAAGGTAGCTTCTGGGGATGTGGACACTTCCGGTAAGCACATTTCCACATCTGTTTCCTCACATTTAAGCTCTTATGTTCTTGATTTTATTATTTCAACCCCTGGCATTGGTTTGGGATTAAGTGCCCTCCCCTCGTCCTCTATCTCTTTGTCCTACCCTCTTGGTTCCCCCCTTTCCTCTTTTTCCCCCACCCCTCCCACCCTTTTTGCATCACTTTCACTTCCTCCACCTGCATCTATCTTTGGTCTCCCCTCCACTAGGTATCTAACCCAATCTAAGACTAAGTGTCAGGCATTAGACCATGTCGGGCTTGACCTCATCCCCTCCCCTCTTCCACTTAAGATCCTGCGTGGTCGACCTTCCTCTCTTACGAAAGCACAAAGCTTGGTTGGAGATGAGATTACATTTGGTAGATAGGCAACCATCCTTGGGGTACTTAGAGCAAGAAACGCCCCCATAGTGCCCCCCCATGAAGATTGTCTCATTTAACTGTAGAGGGCTAGCTATGTCTGATAAAAAATTAGCACTTCGCCAGTTACTTGTGGCCGACCCTTTAGATATCATATTCTTATAGGAAACTCTTGGACCTGCTGATGCCATATCTCACGCCCTTGGAACAATGCTACTTGGATGGGTATTTACTTGTGTTGATGTCCATGGCAAATCTAGGGGTATAGCAATGGGATACAATTCCCGCTCCATAAAACTACTCAATTGTTGGGGAGGGTCTGGGCACATCGGAGCAGATATAGACTCAAAACATCTGGGTATGGATTTTTAAATCTTCAACATTTATGGACCATGTCACCACAGGCCCGATTTCTGGGACAAATTACTGGGATCTGACATTTTGCAAATGGACAATATCATTTTGGGTGGAGATCTTAACTTCTCAATCGGCCACTCTGAATCCTAGGGTCATCGAGCTCAAAGAGATCCTCTTTCGGAATACTTTGAAACTACTTTGGAATCCTACCATCTAATAGACATCCCCTCTAAATATCCTAGCAACTTGGAGGAACAATAGGACTGGGGATGATAGCCTAGTTCATATAATAGATCATTTTCTGGTCAAGGAGAATTTATTGGAATATGGCAACAATATGAGATAATGGGTGTGATCGGGAGGTATCTCCGATCACTTACCAATATACATGGAAATAGATGGGGGTTAGGCTAAACCCAAAGGTTGATATAAATTCTGCTCAGCTTGGCTGAAGGAAGCCTCTTACATTCGTATGGTCACAGACTTTTGGATGTCCAACCCAGCTAGGGTTGGGGGGAACATTATAAATGGTTTCGTGCACAATCTCTCAGAGCTGAAGAAGTTGTCTAAAATTTGGGCACACAATAAAAGAATCTTGGATGATCAATCCCTGAGTCAGATCGAAGCTGACATAGCAGCATTTGAAAATAATCATGGGGGGATATATAGATCAAATGAACACAAGGATAGGATCTCCTCACTTTACGTAGCCAGAGGAATAATTCTTAAGGACTACGAAGAAGTCTAGAGACTAAGAAGTAGGGTGATTTGGATGCAGGAAGGGAATGCTAATACTAAGTTCTATTGCAAATATGCTAATGGGAGGGAGGCTATTAACACAATCTGGTAGCTAAAGGATGATTGTGGCCATTCTGTGAACACCTTCTCGCATCTGGCATCACTGGCAACCTCATATTTAAAAAAAATATATAGTACACTTCGAGAAGTAAACCTGGCTGAAATTATTCAAGTGGCACAGCTCTTCCCACAATTTGTGGATCAAGAGGAGGAAAGGGAACTAACAAAGGAAGTCTCTTTGGGAGAGTTAGAAGCCACTCTCAAGCGATTCAAAAAATTCAGAAGTCCTGGCCCAAATGGATGGATAATTGAGTTCTTCTTGGCTTTTTTTGAGACTCTTGGTGTAAACCTTCTAAAATTGTTAGAGGATACCAGGATAAATGGCAAGATGACTATTTCTCTCACCTCTACTTTTATTTTTCTCATCCCCAAATTAGATAACCCGACCTCATATGATGAATATAGGCCTATTTCACTGTGTAACTACATATACAAGATCATAGCAAAGATTATTAGAAATTGGATGAGGCCCATACTTTCCAAGCATATTTCACCTGAACAATTTGTCTTCCTACAAGATCGTCGAATTCATGAGGCAGTGGAAACTGCATAGGAGGTATTACACGCTCTGCATATCAAGAAATGCAAAGATATGATCCTTAAAGTTGACCTCTCAAAGGCTTTCGATATAGAAAACTGGTTATATATTAGAAGATTGTTAATTTATCTAGGATTTCCATTCATGTTTATTAAATGGATCACGAGCTGCATTACTAACATACCCTTCAGTGTCTTGGTTAATGGAAGAACATCCCCCTTCTTTTATTTAGAAATAGGTCTTCAACAGGGTTGCCCTATGACACCATTACTCTTTCTCCTAGTCATGGAAGGACTCAGTAGAATTATCAAAGAAGAACACAGAAGAGGCATACTGTAGGGAATTAAAATCACTGAAGACTGTATTCTCACACATCTACGTTTTGTGGATGATGCCTTGATTTTTCTAAATGGAGGCATTGGGGATTTGTTAGTCATGAAAGCTGATTTCTCATTATTTCAAGTGGCTACAGGGATGACTATCAATTCAAAATCTACTTTGATAGCGGCATGATGCACACAACATGAGACCCGTTTTGCATTCCAAATATTTCATTTTACCCCCCTGAGACTAGAAGAGGGTCTAAAATACTTGGGATACAAGCTAAAACCCTTGGGTTACAGAATTGCTGACTGGACTTGGCTCATTGCTAAAATGGAGAAGAGACTTAACAGCTGGTACTTTAAATATCTTTCTAGGGCTGGAAGACTTACGCTCATAAGAAGCGTTCTGGTGGCCACTCTGGTCTATTGGATGTCACTGGCTTAGATCCCCAGAGGTATCCTAGTTAGGATACAAGCTCTTTGCTGCAGATTCCTTTGGAAGGGCAGTTAGTTAGGAAAGATTTTCTCCTGGGTAAAATGGGATGCACTAAATCTACCAAAACAATGGGGGGGATGGGGCATTAATAAGCTAGAGGAATTCTCCTCCACTCTGGCTGAAAAACTCAGATGGCAGCTCATTACTTCATCCAGTCTCTAGACTAAGGTGACTGTCTCTAAATACATTACCCCGTTATAGATTATGGACTGGATCAGAAGGCCCCAAAGACTCACTACAAGGATATCGATCATATGGAAGGATATGATTAAAGCATTGGATCCCATCAAAGCTGGTCTTACCTGGAAAATTCAATCAGGTTCGGTAGTAAGGTTGGGAATTGACCCTTGGATTGGTTGTGAGAATATACATAGGCTACCAAATGATTTCATAAATCATCTTCATGTAGCAAACATATCCCATCTGAAGCATATTGCAGATGCCGATCAACTACCTTCCTCCAACAGGCTTGGAAATCGGCCCACAGCCTAAACATTCCACACCAATGGATTCAATATTGGAATGACTATATTCAGGCTCTTACTGAAGCTCACATCTGAATAACCAAGGGAGTAGATGAGATTATCTGGGCTTTCTCCAAATCTAGGAGATATACTCCTAAGGAAGGATATCTTGTTTTCATCGAAGACTGTAGAATACATGCACTCGAAGCTTGGTGGAAAAGTATCTGGAAGCTCAAATCCCCACCAAGAAGTAGGCTGCTCATGTGGAGCATTATAAGAAGCAAAATACCCATGGGAGACAAACTCCTCAAGCAATCACAACACGACCCATTCTGGCGTTGTCTCTGCAAATGTTGCAATGAATCTGTCTCACATTTATTTTTTGAATGTTCTGCGGCAAAGAGTCTTTGGAATACTATTTTACCTTTGGCTGCTCCTCACAATACTTGGGAGGGCACATCTATCCTTGAGGCATGGATGAACTTGTGCACCTTTGCCTCCCCTACGAAGCTACATAATATCCCCCTTCTTGTTTGTTGGGCCCTTTAGATCACCTGAAACATACTCACCTTCTGGAATGAATCCCCTCACTAGCCCTCCATTGTTGGCTGCGTGTTGGCTAATTACTCCTTCATCCCCGAAGATGCACCAACCCCCTCGACTGCGCAACATTATACCTAAGATGATTGATTATCAGAGGTCGTGGGCTTACTTTTATGGTGCTACATAGGAGAATGGGTGTGGCAGAGGTGCCATCCTTCATATTAATGCACATCACTCATACAATATTATTATGGGATTCAGTAGAGGCACTAATAACTATGTCGAATTATCCACAACAAAATTCCTCATTCAATTTGCATTGGAGAAAAACTGTAGAGATCTACAAAAAATTGGGGATTCAAAAGTTGTTTGTGATTGGCTAAATAAATCTTCTAGATGCAATGCTTATACTTTGAGTCATATTCTAGACAAGGCACTGAGATTGATTACATCATTTGACTCTTTTACATGTCATCATATTTACATGGAGCGGAACACAACTGATGTTAGGCTATCCAAAGAGGCTATGAAGAGGGATACGAACAACTGGTTGATCCGGGAATAGCATGATGGTGCACATTACCAATTTTACCATTGGCCATTTATGGATACCACTGTATAAGTTTAAATTTTCTGCTGATCTCACAGGAAGAACAAACTTCATATATATGTCATCTGTAAATATTCATAGTTTCCTTTTTGACATTTTATCTACACTCACAAAGTACGAGATTAATATATAGAACTCTTATTCAGTATATTTACAACCATTGGTACCTCCCCGCATGGATACAAGGTATCAATGTTTTGAACACATATGTCCCTGAACATAATTTTGTTGAAGATAGGCAGTGCCTCTCTATTTGAATATGCTTAAATGCATTTACAAAATGTAATTTCCTTTTAATAGAAATTATGATTTTGCTTATGGGAAAAAAAACCTTGAAATTATGAATTATAATCTTGCATCATAGTGGGTTGATGAAGATGACAAGGTATTCTTAGAGCTACATAACATGTTTTCTCTGGTGCTTTATTTGCTCCATTATTTTCTTAGTAAACTGCTTTCAACCCTGGTAATGATGGGTAATCTTTCGTAGTATGTGGTTTTTACACATATGACACAAATTTCAATGTTATCAGTTCGACATTTAAGAAAAACAGGCTTCTTTCTACATTTAGGGAAAATTATAGACAAAGAAACATTCTCAGTTTTTTTCTTGTTTTGTATTATTATAATATCAATATATTTACTTGAATTACCAAGAATATATGATTTTAAATTATCAATAAAATTTTCAAGTTTGACTCGACTTACCAACCTTGATGCCAACTTACTTTAGCCATAACTAGATCTCGAGGGGATATGACATACTTTGATTTTTCTCTTGATATATGCTTACATAATTCATAAATATCTTCAAATGATAATTGAGAAATATCTCCTTTATCCATAATATTAAGAAGATTAATCCACTCATCTCTAATTTCTCTAAGAGGATTTTTAATGTATTAAATCATGAATTATGCAAATTTTCCCTCTTAAGAATATACATAAATATCTCTACCAAATCCTTAAGGTTCTCATCTTCTTTTTGAGTCATTTTAAAGATTTCATCTTTAAAATCATGATGTATACAATAGTCTTTATATTTTGCTAGAAATATTGTTTTCAAATCATCCCATGATCTTATTGAATTAGTTCCTAAACACATGAACCATTTAAGAGCTCTATCCTTCAATGTATCTGGAAACAATTTAAATTCATGAGCATTCAATAAGTAACCATATGATCTACAAAGTATTTCAAATTCAAAAGGAAATATTTTTGGGTCTTATAATCTAATACCATGGAATTTGGGAAGTAGATATGGAGAGATTCTTTTAGTTTTAACATATATATTAGTTTCTTGAATGGGAAATCCAAAGGGATCTCCTTCATTTCCATCATTCCCATCCATTTCTTCTACCTCCTTTTTCTCCTCTTCCACCTCCAAGACGTAATTTTCTTCTACCTAAAAAGGTAGGAATTTGTGACGTGGATAGTTATGTGGCTCTTACTGCACTAGATGATCCAATGGGGATGGCAGGTGATCGTGAAATTGATTTTTTAAAAGTTTATTCTCTGATGAATCTACCTCTAGAACGCACTCTAAAATGAATGAAATTAAACTTATGCAACTAAAAATGGATGAAGCTAAAAATGAAATGCAATTCAATAATTAAGGTTAAGACAGACCTCATAATGGTGAGGTACATGTTCTTACCTCTCGTATTCCAATCTCTCTTTTCCAAAGTTGCATAAATTAAAAGACAATTTAAATTGAAGGCTAACCCCTATGCATACTTCCTTGACAAAGGTGCCAAAATTGTTGGGTAATTTAATTGTGCTTTGAATTGCCTTACATTAAATTGTCAATTTAGGATTGTAAATTTGTGAAGTATATGACACAATACATGCTAGGAGTTTAGCTTTCAATTCTAAAAGAATAAACTGCAATGAAATAAAGTTCTAATCTATAAAAGTGAGTAAATTTAATCTATAAAAGCTTGTAAATATAATCTAGAAATCATTTGAAGTCTATTTCTATGAAAGTAAGAAATTTAATAAAAAAAGAGAATTCTTTAGAATTTAAATCTTGTTTGTATTTTTATATTTCTCAAGCATTTGATTACAATAAAAAAAAATAAAGTGACAATTAGAAACATCAAAATAAGTATCTATAACAAGTAAATAAATAAAAGCCTAAACTAAGTGATTATTGTAATATAGCTTATTTTTTAATTAAAAAGATTCGAATTGTTAGAGGATTGTGATGACTCTAGAGACTAGATTGATTTAGGTTCAAAATGATTGGTATCTTTCTTAATTTGATGGAAAATTCAATTTCTTTCTTCTATTTTTACGTTTGATGGATGCGACACAAAATCTAGAAAATTCTATTTGAAAGATCCATGAATATCTCCAAACCTACATTCTGTTTTGAAGAAAATCCTATATGACAACTAAATTGGCTCATTTTGTGCAAAACCATGTTTTCGTTTTTCGAGATTTATCTTAGTTTGGCAAAAAATTGTGTCAGAAGTTGACTGCTCGAAAGTTGTTTCTAATATAAATCTCAATATTTGATCAAGTGTTGAAAGTTCACATTATGATACTGATGAGCTGCAAAAGAAACTATTTTATAACATAAGAAAACTAATATAAACTACATATATTATGAAGCTACATGAATTATAAAATTACATCTTACAACAAAATAAGGATACAAAATTATTAAATAAATAGCACAAGAACTTATCACATGTTTTTATTCTATCATAGTTTGAAATTATGCTCCAAGAGCTCTTGAATTTGAACGGATAAGGCACTCCTATTTATACAAAACTAAGATAACTAATTAATAAAAGTATATTCACAAATAACTCTTAGATCCACAGATCTCTCCTAGATCCAAAAATATCTCATGTGGTTACAACCATGTGTTAACATCTAGCAAGTAACATCTCTACATATCCTCTTAGAAATATCTAAAATATTTGATAACACATCTTATTAAAACTTTCATGATTCTTCTCCATCAAATGTTCTTGAATTATTATCTCAAATATCTCTAAATTCTTCAAGAGTTTGAAGAAGAAATTCGAATTTAAGAATTAGAGGTCAAATATGACTTTGCTCGAATCTTCAAATATGCCTACACACATTACAAAACACATCCAAATTTTAGATATAAGTGAATATATGTTATTTTTCTAATATTTAACCATAAATTCACTCAAAATACTAAAATAAACGCTTTGGAAAATAATAAGTATAAACCCATATGTAATCGTAAAAATGATCTTTAATGTAAGGTTATAAAATGCTAGAATATGGTTAGAAGTGAATGAAAAGATGATGATAAACATGAAATTTTGTAGAACCAACATCAATTTTGGTTTAATTTGTGGAGTTGGAAAGAAGACATAAAAATATACCTTAGGACAAAGTTTCAAACCGTGAGGCCGAAATTATAGAGGTATAATAGTTTTAAAGTCAATCTCCTAAAAGTAAGAAAAATGTGTGTATTTTATGAAATTTGCATAACTTTTGTTTGAAAAATTAGTTCAAAGTGATTCAAAGGGCATAGTGAGACATGGATATAATTTTCTGGTTCCAAAATTCTTCGAAACAAAAAAAATAGATACATCTAGTAATCCAACAAAAAGCTCTACTATGATGCATGAAGAACAAGAAGAAATGCAATATGATATATCAAAATTATGACACAAAGTGTAACAAATTTTTCTCTTGCAAAGAGTAACCAAAAATGAACTAGAAGCTAAGATGTATATTTTATAAGAAAAAATAAAATGGAGAATGGAAGGTCTGAAGTATGGTTTAAAGGCATACATGGGATATTTTAATTTAGACATGCATGTGATTAATGTCAAATTGGAAGGGTTGACAAAGTTACTACAAGAAAGGATTCCTAATGGTGACAAGGTATTCCATGAAAATCATGATGTGGACAAACATAATGTGAATTATTATTTTAGACACTCCATCATTGGGTTTAAGACTAACCACATTCAAAATATCAATATGAGGAAGTTTTATGGAAAAGATCTGGTATCATAGATACTACAGATGGAGCAGTTCCTTGATCTATACAATGTGAAACCAAAAAAAGGTATGCTTTACATATTTATATTTAGAAACCAATCAACTTGTATGATATCGATGGATTTGTTCTCACAAAGAACTATGCACATGGACACTTTTCAAGGAGGAATTCATAGCACATTATGAGGATACAAAGAGCAATACCTTGTTGAGGCAACTGATAAATCTCAAACAAAATGGTTCTATTTATGGAGCACATTGAGAAATTACAAAGATTGAATATAAATGTAAGTGATATTCTAGAGGAGCATCTAGTTGATGTGTTCTTAGGGAATTTAAAGGATAGTTTCCAACATGAGGTTCTCCTTTGGGAACCTAATTCATTGGAGATTGCATTCAAGGTCGCAAGAAAAATTGAAAGAAAAATTTTGGCAACAAGGAGGTATACCACTCACAACTATAAAGATGGAAGTGTTGTAGTTCCTAGCTTTCCACAACCTACAAGGTTGACACTACAAAAGCTAGAGGAAAAAAAGAGAAAAATGTCTTTGTACAACTGTGATAGCTCATACACTAAAGGTCATAAAAGTGCTGAGAAGAAATTATTTTACACATATTGTGAAGAGGAGGAAGAAAAGGAACAAGAAACATCAAAAGAAGAAGATATATACCAAGAACCAACCCTAGGAGATGAAATTGAAGAAATGAATTTGACCATATCTTGTGATTCATTGGAGGGAATTACCACTCCACAAACTCTGAAGTTAGAAGGATATATCAAGATGAAAAAGGTGATCATGTTGATTAATTCTAGTAGTACTAAAAATTTTATTCATTGTAAGATAGCCAAGGATTTAAATTACTTTCTATACCCAACACTAGAGTTTCAAGTTATGGTTACAAATGGAGGAACTATAAATTTATCAGGGAAGTGCCATAATATGAATATAACCATGGGGGAGTATGTATTGAATAATTCCAATTCTTAGCATTCCAATGGGTAGTGCAAATTTTGTATTAGGAGTTTAATGGTTACAATATTTGGGGATGATAACTTTTAAGTTTCAAGAACCTTTCTTGAAATGTTTATTGGAAGGAAATAAAATTGAATTAAGGGATGTTATAGGGAAACAATGGAAGATAATAAGATCTAATGGGATGCAAATTATTTTGAAGAAGGGAAAATGAGGGGTAATTGCACAATTATGTTCACTATATCTTCAAACATCAAAATCATCCATTTCTACAGATCTCCAAAGAGTCCTTGACAATCATTCCAAGGTATTTGAGACTCCTAGGGGTCTCCTACCTATTGATGATCATGATCATGATATTCACTTGATTCGAGGAAGTGTTCCTCCAAACATTATACCTTACAAATATCCTGATGTCCAAAAGAGTGAAATTGGATGTATAGTTATAGAAGTTCTAGATGCATGTATAATTCAACCTAGCAAAAGTTCTTTCTCTTCTCTAGTAGTGTTAGTGCACAAGAAGGATGGATCATGGTGTATGTTTCCAAAATATTGAGAGATCAACAATCTGATTATTAAATATAAGTTTCACATTGCTGTCTTTGATGAATTGTTGGATGAAATACATGGAGCAATTTACATCACGAAGTTGGATCTCCATTCAGGATATCATCAAAATATATTTAAGATAAAATACATTTCGAAAACAACATTTAGAACTAATGAATTTCATTTTAAATTTTTGGTCATGCCTTTTTTCCTTACTAATGCACCTTCCACATTTCAAGGTTTGATGAATTCCACTTTCAATGCCTCCCTGAGAATACTGTGTTAGTATTTTTTGATGATATACTAATGTAAAACAAGTACTAAAAGGATCATGTTCAACATGTTGATATGGTTCTCAAATTATTGGATGAGAAATAATTGCATGCAAAATCCTCCAAATGTTTCTTTGGGGTACAATAGGTGGAATATTTGGGTCATATTGTATCCAATGAGGGTGTTAAGGCAGACCCTAACAAAATTATAGACATCAAGGAATGAAAAATCCCCACAACCTTAAGGCATCTTCGAGGATTTCATTGGTTGACATGGTATTATCGTAAATTTGTTAAGAATTATGGGAAGATAGTAGCAACTCTAACAACATTACTGAAGAAAGATGCATTTTTTTTAGAATCCAGAAGCAACTAAGGCCTTTGAACATATTAAAGAGGCAATGTGCCAAGATGAGGTATTAGCTACACTAGATTTCGCAAAAACATTTATTGTGGAATGTGATGCCTCAAGAAATGGAATTGGTGTTGTTTTATGTTGATATCTATAGCTTGGGAGGTACACCAAGCCCTAGGGTTTAGGGATTGGAGTTTGGAGCACCAAAAAAATGAATTGTGGGCTTGAAACCCAAGCCCAAGGTTTTAAACCCAAAGATGTTGGGGCAAAAACCATGAGGATAATTTGAAATGTGAGTGATGGAGATGATAGAGGACCTCGAGAGAAGCTAGGGACAATGAAAAATCATCAAAATCTGAGTTGTAGAAATGGAGTTATGAATTTTAAAGTTTATTATGGGTGAATAGACCTACTAGTTCAAGTTAGCCTAGTATGGAGGTGCCCTTTTAGGGCTATCATTGGCACCCAAATGAAGTGTATAAAAAGAGGAGTTTGTTAGGCATTTAGACCCATCCTAAGTGCAACAATCCATCAAGATAACTTTGAAAAAGGTATCAGATATGAGGTAGGAAAAAAGGAATGATAAGGTCATGAGTTTGAGAAGGTTTTCTCTATGATTGGGTGAAATTTTCTTGGCAGCTAGGATGCAAGTCTGAGGAAGTGATCTAGATTAGCAGAGGACATGCCTTCAACAAATTTTTGGAGCAAATTATCTTGCCAGATTAGGCCTCAGATAAAAGGTATGTAAATGGGATAATTCTATGTTATTTTTTGTTGGAGTTTCTCTATTTGTAGGGCTACAAAAATCACTGATTACAAAATATTGATTGGAGGTGTGTTAAGAGCCGAAAGACCTAGTCTAGGGATATTTTCCCTAGCCGCAACCAACCTACATTAGGGGAATTTTGAGGTCTAAAATGGGCATCCTAAGGAAATTATAAAATAATAATGGAAATAATAAAATAAGATTAGATTACATCACCAAAGTTTAGAGGGAATATATATATATATATCTATATATAATATATATAATATATATAATTATATATATATATATATATATATATATATATATATATATATATATATTATATATATATATTATATATTATATATATATATATATATATATATATATATATATATATATTATATATATATATATATTATATATATATATATATAAACTCGATTTTCAATTTATATCCCTATGGGTTTACTCAAATTTTGAGAGGAAACACTCGTTGGAGGCAAATTTGATTCTTCATACAAGGAGTACACATGTTCCATACCTCTGATGGACCCTACTACACGAAAAGTGAGAAATAGCTGAAAAACATGATTGCAATCACATTTTTTCCGTGTAGCATGTTCCATCGAAAGTATGAAACAAGGGTACTCATTGGATGAGGAATTAAATTTTTCATATAATGAGTACTCCTGCTTGAAATTTTAGTAAAACCTTAGGGAGGTAAGTTGAAAATACGAGTTGAAAAAGTAGTTTTATTATTTTATTTTATTTTAATCTTTTTACTTTTTTACTCCAAAAATGGTGAATCATCCTTGGTTGACATCATCTTCTTGAATCCTATTGGTTCGTATAAAGTTTATTTTGGTTGTAAATTTTTCTTAGGAGGCCCATTTTAGACATCAAAATTCCCCTAATGCAACAAGTTTCAAATGCGCAAGGGTTGTGAAGGCTAAAAAAAAGATGTTTTCTTGTCCTAGGGAGGTGCATATAGTGTTGTAGCAGATTTGTCTATTTTTGGGTGACTTGTGAAGGTTATAAGCCCTAAAATAATGTAGGAAGAAGGTTCGAAACACAACATTTAAGGGAGGTAAGATTGTGAAAAGAAACACAATAATTAGAGCAATGGTTTAGGGTTGTTGGTGTGCACTAACCAGACTTGAAAATTCATAGATTGCAAGGAAAGGGAGACAATAACAGTGGGTTGTAGTTGTCTCCTTGTTGGCGGATGGATGCTAGATGAATGAGGGCCTAGGAGAGGACATATTGTAGAAGATTGTTAACAACCAAGAGGAAGGGTGACAATAATGGTTAGATTCCATAACTAGTGAGTATATGCTACAACAAATGTTGAGCCTACATTTGCACAATAGATCCTCTATTATAGAACAAACGAATTTTTTTTTTAAAGCTACAGATTAGTCAAGTTCGGATATTGTGTGAGAAGATATGCAAAGAAGTTGTATTGGATGCTCATGGTCTATTGGAGGGCAGCGTGAGAGTGGACCAAAAGTGGGCCTAGATAAAACAGAGTTGGAGCAACCTAAAGAACAACTTGTGGAGGATTCTAGAGGCTTTCCTCAAGCCCTAAGAAATAATTCTCTTGAAGGAATAAGGGATTGTTTGAAGTGGAAAAATAATAGTTCATTATTCTAATCAAGCAAGGGCAATTTGAGCAGCCCTAGACTTTCCTTGTGGAGAAGGATGTCTACAACAAAAGAAGGGTAGTCCTCCTAGCTCATGTTCATTGTGGGAGAAGGAAACCTTGAAGTGTTAGATGGAAACCCTCTATTCTCAAAATTAGTCTTTACTAGAGTAGCACAAGAAGACTATAGTGGGATGAAGTCCCTATGTAGATGAGGAGCAACAATGGGAAGTTGAGAGTTGTTCACAAATAGAGTTGTGAAAAAATTGACAGGAGTCTTGATGTGTTGAAGAATGAATGGTCAATTAGGGAGTATATTAGAGCCAGGATGCAGTGGCTAGATGGACTTGATGCATTGATAGAGGTAGGTGCTGCAAATTGGGAGTCGAAGGACAAGGTAGGTGTGTATAGGGTATGATCAAGGAAGCTGTGAGGAGCTCTACATCGACTAAACAATTAGTGCACCTTGTATGGGTAGATTGTTGGTCATCATGACAAACACCAAGCCCTAGTTTTTGTTGTCTTGTATTAGAGGATGTATGAGGGCCATTATCCCTAGTACAGGAACACTAAGCAATTGTATTATCAGTTTGAATAATAGAACGAAGTTGGGTTGTTGTATAAATTTGTAAAACGTTGTGTATATTTCGAGAATATGTTGATTTACTGTTGTATATCATTATGTTGTGCAGAGTAGTCTTGTTGTGATACTTGGATTGGTAGCATCAATGATTTAAATCCTAGAATCTAATATCATGGAAAATCAACATGGAATCATAGCTGCTTTGAAGGGCAAGTGAACTAGAGTGTGCATAACAAAGTAGCTCATAGTGAGCTGCGATTCTCCAGATCATGAAGTAGAGGGTTTAGTAGAATAAATGGAGATGTGGTCTTGAATGACTTGGAAACAAGACTAGATGGGAGTTCTGGTGAATTAGTGGTGAGCCCAGTCAATGATAGTTTGTGGTTGGGAAGGTTTCTAACCATGGACATCCTATGATTTTCCATTGTTCATTAAGACATCTTGAGGATTGCTTTGACATGGATGAGATTGGGTTGATCGAGATTGCTTCATGTGATGGAATTAATATTCATAGGTTAGTCTCTTCATTGGATTGTGATGTTTCTTATTCGATATTGGAGGGATTTTCACAAGTTTTGTTTGATCCAGGAGGATGAGTGCTTGCAGGACTGAGTTGCAATGATGATGGCTTGTGTTCGACCATAACTCAGACTAACCTTGTGGGACACAGGATCAATGTAGGATGAGCCAATGGAGATTGTGTAGATTCAGAGGGAGTATCCCTATGGAAGTGTTGATATCTTTAGGTTTAGATGAGATGATGCAAAGGAACTACCAAGATTGCAGGGTTCATTTTAGAGAGTATGCTATAATTATGGATGAAAGATGGGCTAGTGACACTAGTGACAATGACGATGGAGACTTTCTAGTGTTGGAAGTACCTCCCTTGCTAAGACAGAGTGTTGATATTTATAGCTTGGGAGGTACTTCAAGTCGTAGGGTTCAAGGGTTGAAGGTTGTAGTGCCATAAAAGTGACTTGTGGGCTTCAAACCCAAGCTTGGGATTTTGTACCCAACAATCTTAGGGCCCAAACCTTAAGGATAATTTGACATGTTAGTGATGGAGATGATAGAGGAACTCGAGAGAAAACAGGGGCAATAAAATCATCGAAATCCAAGTTATAAAAAATGAGTTATGAATTTTTTAAGTTTAGTGTGGGTGAAGAGACTTACTAGTTTAGGTCGACCTAGCATAGAGGTGACCTTTTAGTGGTCTTTGTTGACACCCACATGAAGTGTATAAAAGAGGATTTCGTTGAGGCATTTAAACACATCCTAAGCACAACAATCCATCAAGATAGATCTAAAAAGGTAGTAGATTTGAGGCAGGAAGAAATGAAGGCTAGGAGAATGAGGTTGAGAGTGTTTTCTCTATGATTGAGTGCAAGTTTCTTTGCAACTAGGCCACATGTCTAAAGTAGCCTTCTAGGTGAGCAGAGGACGCTTCTTGGACAAGTTTTAAGAGTAGATTATCTTGTTAGATTAGGACACGGATAAGAGGTATGTAATTGGGATATTTCTATGCTATTTTGTGTTGGAGTGTCTCTGTTTGTAGGGCTACAGAACACGCTGATTATAAAAAATTGATTGGAGATGTGTTGAGATCCAAGAGACCTAGTCTAAGGATCTTTTCCCTAATTGTAGTCAACCTAAAAGAAGACACAGATGCATAGGGGTAGCGAAGCCTAAAAAAAAGGTGTTTCCTTGTCCTAGGGTGGCTACACAATGTTGTAGTAGATATGTCTATTGTTGGGTAACTTATGAAGGTTCCAAGGCCTAAAACAATGCAATAAGAAGGCTAGAAAGACATCATTGAAGGGAAACACGTCTGGAAAAAGAAACACAATAATTATAGCAATGGTTTAGGGCTGCTAGTGTTCCCTAACCATACTTTCAGATACAAATATCCCAAGGCAAGGGAGGTAGCAAAAATGGGTTGTGTATGCCACCTTGTTGATGGATTGATGCTAGATGGATGATGGTATAGGAGAGGATAGATTGGAGAATAATATTAGCATCCAAGAGGAAGGATGATCATAGTGGTTGGATGCCTTAACTAGTGAGAAAATTCTACAACAGTTGTTGAGCCTATATTTGTGTAATAACTCCTCTATTGTAGAATAAATAAACATTTTTAGATATATAGGGCAATTAAGTTTGGATGGCGTGTGAACATGTATAAAGGACAATTGTATTGGACACTCATGGTCTATTGGAGGGTAGTGCGAGAGTTGACCAAGAGTGGGCATAGATAAGTCAGATTTGGAGAAACCTAATGAACAACTTGTGGGGGATTATAGAAGCTTTCTTCAATCCCTAAGAAATAATTCTCTTGAAGGACTAAGAGATTTTTAGAATTGGCAGAAGAAGAGCTCATAAGTCTAAGAAGCCAGGAGTACTTTGAGTAGTCCTAGACTTGCCTTGTGGAGAAGGACATCTACAATAGAAGAAGGTTAGTCCTTCTAGCCCATGTTCATTGTGGGAGAAGGATATCTTGTAGTGTTATGTGGTAGCCCTCGGTGCCCTATGTTAGTCTTCATTGGAGAAGTGTAGGAAGACTATAGTGGTATGAAGTCCCTAAGTAGCTGAGGAGAAGCACTGCAAATTTGAGAGTTTTTCACAAATAGATTTGTTAATAAATTGATAGGCGTCTTGAGGTGTTGATGCATTCAAGGACGAATGGTCAACTAGAGAGCATATTAGAGATGAGATTCAGTGACCATATGGAATTGGTGCATATAGAGGCAGGTGTTGTAGAGTAGGAGCAGAAGGCCTACACATATGTGTAGAGGGTATGCCCAAGATAACTATGAGGAGCTCTACATCATCGAAACAATCAATGTACCTTGTATGGATAAATTGGTGGTCATCACAACAGACACCAAGCCCTAGGTGTTGTTGTGGATGTATGAGGGCCATTATCCCTAGTAAAGGAGCCCTAGACTATTGTATTATGAATTTGAATAATATAAAGAAGTTGGGTTGTTGTATAAATTTGTAAAAAGTTATGTATATTTTGTGCATTTATTGCTTTATTGTTATATACTATTCCACTGTGAAAAGTAGCCTTGTTGTGATACTTGGATTGGTAGTGTTAGTGATTTAATATTCTATCCTAGAATTGAGTATCATGGTAAAACGACATTTTAATGCAAGAAGGAAGACCCATTGCTTTTGAAAGTTGTACAATCAAAGGAATGTATTTACAAAAACTTATTTGTGAAAAGGAATTGTGGAAAATACTATATGAAATGAATAAATGGCACAAAATAGATCATGATAGTCTTAAATACTTATTGGAACAATGATTATCTTTAGAAGAGTAGCATAAATGGATCACGAAGATGTTGGGTTATGACTATGAAATCATCTACAAAAAAGGGAAGAAAAATGTTGTTGGAGATGCACTCTCAAGAAATGATGAGGATGATGAAGAATTTCTTTATGACATTTATATTATCAGACCTGATTGGATAATTGAAAAAGGGATGAGTGGAAGAATGATGAAGAGGTATGGACACTGATTCAAATTTTTCAGAAAAATCCTAGTGCATTTGATTCTTTTATTTGGAAAATTAATTCATTGTGGTACAAATATCACTTATATTTATGTAAGAACTTCCAAGCAATGATTCTTTTGGAATTCCACACCTCTCCTATATGAGGGGACTCGATATTTTTAAAATCTTACAACAATCTAAAGAAGGATTTTTTTCGGATGGACTTAAATAAGATATTCAGAAGTTTGTGTTGGAATGTTCAGTTTGCCAACAAAATAAAGTTGAGACAATTCAAACCCAGGTATTTTACAACCATTAACCATTCCAAGTTAGCGTTGGGAATATGTCCCAGTGGATTTTATGATAGGTTTACCCAAGTCTGAAGGCAATAATTTCATCATGGTGGTAGTTGATAGACTTACCAAATATGCACTATTTTGTTCACTATCTCATCCTTTAAAATCTAGTACAGTCACTACTACATTTATGGTAATAGTTCAAAAGCTACATGGAAACCCAAAAAAGTCATGTAAGTGATAGGGATCCCATTTTCACTAGAAATTTCTGGACAAAATTATTTTCCTCTCTTGGTAGTCAATTAGGTCATAGCTCATCTTATCATCCTCAATCCAATGGGAAAACTACGATAGTGAACAAGTTTTGGGAAGGATATATTTGTTTCTTTGTATCTGATAAACAAACACAATGGATCAAGTGGTTACCCCTGGAAGAATGGTGGTATAACACTTCATTCCATATCATAGCAAAAATGACCCCGTTTATGGTGCTTTATGGATATCATCCACCTTCCATCACATTGTCTTTAAAAGAAAATTATAGGGTTCCAACACTGGAAGATCACACCAAGCATCAACAATAAGTTCTCCAACTCTTAAAGGATAACCTAACTCTGGCGCAAAATAAAATGAAGCAACATGTATATCAACATCGAAGTGAAAGGAGTTTTCATGTGGGTGATTGGGCATTTTTATGACTACAACCATATGAAAAAATGTCCCTCAATTAAGCTAAAAATGATAATAAATTATCACTTGAGTACTATGGCTATTACAAGGTGTTGTAAAATATTGGTACTATGACATACAAATTGGAGTTATCTACATCTTCACGAGTACACCCAATTTTCCATGTTTCATGCTTAAATATGGTTATAGGTGACAAGTTTCCAGTTCAAACTACATTTCTAGAACTTGACAGAGAAGGAAAAATCATATCAGAGCCCGAAGAAATCACAGAAAGAAGAATTAGACAGCTATAAAACAAATCAATTTCAGAGTATCTCATTAAGTGGAAGAAATTACCTATTGAAGACTCCATATGAGATGATGTGTATTTTATTTAGAAGTATCTAGAAATCGTCAAGCATTGAGGACAACACTTTTTTGAAGGAGAGGGGCATGTTAGGTCCCTATAATACAATTCTAGCCCCATATTGTTATTTTTTTGCTCCATGGAAGCCCACTATTATTATTGTTATGCCCTTATATTATTATTGTTATGCAGGGCCTAATTATATTTTGATCCCTTATGCTCCTATATATACCAAGGAAGTATTATTATTAGAATCATCTAATAAATTCCCATTTATGTGATGTAAAAGGAGGTTTTCCCCTCGAGGAGGCATATTTTGAACTTATGAAAAATCCTTATGAAGGACATTGGTCTACTACAAAAGGAGTTTTAAATTACTTGAAAGGAAACCAACACTTTGGACTCAAATACTCATAGGTGGATGACTTTAGCTTGATGGGATACTCTAATTTAGACTTTGATGGAGACAAAGAAAATGGAGTATCTAAGTCAATATATGTTATGAGTCTAGGAATAAGAGTTGTCTCCTCAAGGTCACATAAATATATAGTCCCATCATATTTCACAACGTAAGAATAATATTTGGCATGTGAAAAAATAATAGAGGAGATTGTGTAGCTTAGGAAAATTCTTTAATACTTGCGAGAAAAGCTAGTGAATGCTTCTTGTTTTGATTGAAAATAATTTTGCAACTAATTTTTCCAAGAATCCTAAATTCCATGATGAAAAAAAAGCATCAACACAAAGTATCATTTGATTCATTATCATGTAGATACCAAGACTATCCATCTAAGACATTATTCCACAAACAAGAAAATTTTAGACATCTTCACTAAATCACTTAGAAGAGAAAAGTTTGAAAATTGAAAAAAGATTCCTGGCCTCACAAACGCTTCTTTAGACTAAGTAGGGAATGTTAGAAACTTAATCCTTAGGTATTTGGTGAAATTGTAAATATGTAAATATGAGAAATATGAACAACTAGAATAGGAAGAGACATCAAACCTTATATTATATTGTACATTATATATATTCTTATTTAAAGGAATATGAATTGAAATTTTTAGGAGTTATATCACCTGTCTTGATGTGGTCTAATGTGTTTATTAGGTAAAAATATGTTTCTTAATTATGCATTAGTTGCATTGTAATCCAATAATCATAATACATTTTAAACATAGAATGATCTTGTGGCTCATATTGTTCTTGATACTAATCACTATGGATCAATGACTTAACATGTGAATGATCCTAATTTAAAGAGAATGGAGAGTCATTGCATATGATTGGTTGGGATAAACCATCCTATATAAAAGTTTTCCTTTTCCTTAATAAATGTTCAAAACGTTTTCACATTGGCTAGTGTGGTGGAGTATTTTATTTCTTTAAGGGTTTAAAACACATAAAAATACTATTTTTATAATCTTTCATATGGTTGTGTGAGTGGTAAATTAAGGTGTTCATACTGAATGAAATAACTTATTTTCATAAGAAATTGTGTCCCATTTTGAGTAACTTATTCATGCTGTTATAGATGATCATATTAGAGGGTTTTCTTTAGATACCTATGAGATAAGTTTCCTTTCCATCTCATTAAAATTTATTGAAATTGAGATTTATTGTTCCCATTGATTGTAAAATTTGGAACCCACATACAAAATTCACTCTTCCCATTTGGATTTCAATCATCGGACTATACAATAAATGCTCCATCATAGTAAGTTTAACATTATGGAATTTCCCTAAACAATTTATGGTACCTCCATCTATAATTATTACTTGATACTTTGATAATGGTAATATAAAACAATTGAAAATTTTGGTAATATGAAATTAACGATTTTATGGGTACTATAAGAATCATTGAACAATGTCACTTTTTTGTATATCCTTCAAGGTTTATCAAGTACCAATGAAATCTATTGAATGATAGGATATGGCGAGAGTAGTTCTTTATAGTACTAGATACTATGATGGTTCTAGTTTGTAATATTATTGTTTGTTATAGTCCATATAGAATAATTTATTCAGACTGTATTTATGCTCCTTACTATAAATTTTTTCATAATTGAAACATAGTTGTACTTTTCTCTTCTTTCATCCATTTGTTGATGTATTAAAATTATGGTTTGAGTGAGGTTATGATAAAGGTAGCAGTGATCTCTATATATGTTACTAGCCATTATTCTACTGACCATATTTTTGCTTTCGATTTAATAGCCACACTAGAGAAATTATCTAGGGATCTAGGTTTGAAGAGATGCATCTCATACACAATGTTTTCTTTTAATATTTCCATAGAGAGATTTAACAAATTATCCTATACTTAGTTTCATAATTGTTGAATATGGTTTGTAATTAGCTCAAGATTTATGGATTGACTAACGAATATATCTATCTAAATCTCCACATAATGTTCTTTAAATCATTTATATAAATGGGAAAAAAAGACATCAAAGTACTCTTTTCATTCATAAATCTCTTAATACTAGGAATAAACCATTTTCTACATAGATAGGTGTAAGAGTTGTCTTTAGTAAGAATCACTCCATCTAGAATACCTATATTATAAGATCTTTAATATCAAATTTATTCATATAAATATTCCAAATTAAGTAACTCCATGGTACTAAGTTGGACACTTAATGATGTAGATCTCAAGGTGATGAATAATCATGATTATGAGACAAAATCCTTATGTTATCCACATTTGCTAATTGTTAGTTGTGAACTGTAATATCCTTGGCATAAGCTATCATAAAAACACTCGCAAAATGAGTGTTGTTGAATAATTAAACATTATTAATTCTTATATTGATTATAGGAAGAAAATTCTTCTAATTCTTAATTATAAGAATAATACAAGAATTAATTCTTACTTTTTATATTCAGAATAATTTATATTATTCTATCTAAATAAATTGTATTTCCAAGTTGGTATATTTTTGAGTTGTAGAACTAATGAGTCATAGTTTTAGAAAAGCTATGGATAAGTGATATTTTGTCCATAAGGAAAAATCAAATCTACCTTGAAAAAAATATAAGGTATTTATGGATGAATTATTGGGTGATTTTATAATGTATAAAAATAATTTTATGGAGTGATTTATGATGATTTATGGAGTGATTTTAGGATTTAGGAAAATTATGATTTATGGAATTCTTTTAGGATTTAGAAAAGCTATTGCATTTTCTTAATTCTACTTATTATAAGCCTATGGGAAAATATAAAACTAATGATAGAATACATGTAGATTCAATCTGAGAGAGAGGAAGGAGGGATTCCAAGCATGCATTAAAATATAATTAACTATGATCTTTGAAAATTATTATTATGTTTGCATATGGTGCATGAAGAAATAAGAATCGAATTTATTTGCTTGAAAATTTTCATATGATAAAGAGTCAAGATTATTTTCTTGGGAAAACCTCCATGGAATTTCGTGCATAGAGGAATAAGGGTTTTTTCATTTAATTTTTAAAATATTTCATGTGCATTGAATTCTTAAAAGATTTTCATGACTAAATATTTGTGTGAATTGCATGATTTATTGGAAAATAAGGTCCAAATATGTCTTCGTATCTCCCAAACCATGATAGATTTGTAAAGACCGAAAGATATATTTGTAAATGAATCCGTTTTTGCCAAAATAATCTTCCATATTTGAAAAAAATGTTTTCAAATTCTCAAAAAATGTGCCTAAAGTTGATGACTAAAACAAAAAATTATTTAATATTTAAATCTGGAAAAATGTGTTGCAACGATTCATTCTAATATTCCAAACTATGACAACTATGTAAAAAATGAGAGAGGTTTTCTTTAATGAATCCATTCCCAACAAAAAACTCTTTTTCTTCTTCCAAAAACATGTTTTGAGATTTTCGGAAATCACATCCAAAGTTGATGGCTAAACCATGAAAAACATAGTAAAATAGAGTGCTTCCATTTGGATTTTTAGCCATATAGGAATAGTTGTTTATGTATATATAGAGATAATTATTATGTTAATATTCTTGAAAATAATAAGTTATTCACATGCATAAAAAAATAGAACAATTATGTTGATGATTCTTGAAAAGGAATTAAGTTATTTCATTTAAAAGATTACCAAGGATGTTCTCATGATGCAAATGCCTTAAAGTTTTAAAGAGAAATATTGGACTCTTAAAGAGAATATGTGCTTATGTGCATAGGAATAATGTCTAGTATATTGCATCTACTAGAAATGAATATGTCATTTTACATCCATGGGAAGTTTGAATCGTGCAAAAAGAGATAAGTAAGTTTTTTGAGAAAGAGTTCACATAAAACCTTTTCATAAATTTCAATTGGTCGTGTTATTTGATAAATTATTTTGTTATTCATGCTATTATTGAGGAATATTACAATTTGTTTGATGTGTTAAATCATAGGAAATTGTTTTGTATTAGCATGCATAATAGCTAATGATTTAGCTGACTTTTGAAAAAAATAATAAGTAGCGTGTTAAATTCCTTGGAGAATATATACATAACATATATAATATATATATATATATATTATAATATATATATATAATATATATATTAATATATTTGTATGCAAGGAATTATTTGTTGTGTTATAACTCTTCAAAAAGAAGAGAATATAAAAACATTCCCATGAATGTATTATTGAATTAGATTGTTGGAGAGGAAAATTTGTAATCAGATGCTTTATCATGTTAATATTCCTTTGCAAGATTCTTTAGAGAAACGTATACACTTGTATGCATGGAAATATATAGTTTTCGTATTAGATTTTTGGATAAAAGGAAGGTGCAATCACATAATATTGATTGTGTTAGCCTTCTTTTGGGAAAATTAATATGCATTTTCACACCTAAAGGGATTAGATATGGTATTAGATTTCTCTTGGGAGAAGATTATGTATAGTTAGTGGGATAGATCTTTTGGTAAAAAGAAAACGTCTCTTTATGAGTTTGATCCCTTGGAAAAGGAATGTGTTTTTTCCATGCAAGATTTAGTTAGTTTCCTTTGGAAAGAAATATATGTTTCACATGAAAGAAGAAAAATCTATCATGTCATTTTCTGTTGGAGAGGACAAGTAGTTGCATACAATAAATTATAACTATTACGTTAACTTTGTTTGAAATAGAGCTTGCATTTTTATACATAATAGTCATTGTGAATAAATCTCCTGTGGAAACAATGTTTTTGGGAAAGGGCATGCATTCACATGCATAAGTATATAATCTATTGTGTCAATCCCTTTGGAAAATAAAACATAATAGTAGGATCAAAGAAAATTTCTTGTTGGGCTAGTTCTCTTGAAATCTTGTTATACATTTGTATGCACAAGAATAATATCTAGTATGTTAGCTTTCCTTTGGAAAGAATATGAAATTGCATGCAAGATTTTGTTAGTGTTTTGTTGGAAAGATGATGCTTGATAGTGATTTTCTTGTTATTAATTCATGTGCAATGATGTTAAATAAGGAATTTCATGACATTCTGTTTATGTTTTTTGCATGCACACAAATATATGTTGAAGTGTCATTAATAAAGTTTGATTATTGGTTAATTAATATGTTTTATCTAATCATGATATCAAGTGTGCTCACAACAACAATGTCAGGAAATGTTGGGAACTTGTGCAAAGGATAGTTATTGTTTCACATTGTGGCATAAAAAGGTTTGTTGGTCCATGGAGGAGGAATTCTAATTTTAGGACGATTAATTGATGGAAACAATGACCACAAAAATGTAGAGATTGAGGATTCGTGGGTAAATAGTATCATGATGATTGTAATAGATTATAGCTAGTTATGTTGCATGTAAGATGATTTTTCTATGTAATAATTTATGACAATGGTCAAGAGATGGACTCCCTTATAACCATTGAGTGAGGAGTGAACATCTTCATGAGCGTTTAATAATTAAATTAAACGTTTGTTGGTTTTCACCCTATGTGGTTTCCACGATATATCGATGTTTAATGATGTGATTTTTCATTGTGCCATTTTTATGATGTTAATTTATTTCATGATATGATGTTTATATTATGAAGTACATGATTTATTAATTGAGTTAAAACAATCATGGAATTGATGCATAGTTATAGCAGGAAATTTAAGTTAATATGCTACAACAAAGGCAGTTAATGGTCGTGTAACTCACTATGCTTTTACTATATATTTCTCTATGTAATGATGATGTTTATTATAATGACCATTGACGGAATATAGAAAAGTAATTTAGTTCTCTATGTAATGATGATGTTTATTATAATGATCGTTGAGGGAATATATAAAGTAATTTAGAAAGTTACAGGTTGGTAAATGCTGAAAAAATATCCTAACTCCATGCATTTTCTTGCGAGGTTACCAAGGGATGTTACGTGAAGGGTGTTCAAAAGTTTTGCTATGAATATGTTCAAGATTTCCTCGCATTATAATCTCACATTTATGGAACCTCTCATCGTATGTAAGATAATGATTAGCATGGAACTTTGTAATTTCTTCATCTTTTGATTTATAGTTTGCTCTAAGTTCTCAATTTTATGTATATTTATTACATTTATTTTTAGCTTTACCACATATTTTATAATTAAATATAGGGAAATTGCAAGTTACATAGCTTAATTTTTTTTTTGGATATTGTTCTACAAGATGATCTTACACATAAATATGAAAGTGCTACATGTATTTTCTAAATGTATCTTCTTTGTAATGTGAGAGGCTTCACTTAATTTTTAGTTGCAAAGAAAAAAATATGGTAACTTTCTTAGAACTTCTTGTTTTTTCCCTTTAAAGAAAGTGAGATTGACACTTTATCATGAGTGGACTTTTTCTTATCCACTTTTGAAAATTTTATATGATTATTGTGGATTTTCCTCTTAACAATGACTTGGGTTAAAAAATTATAGTGAACAAAAACCAATTTCTATTTCAAAAGTACTATGTTTTTACCAACAACACCTATTTTATACTAACTTTCACAAGCTATATCTAAAAAATTATAGTGAACAAAAACCAATTTCTTTTTCAAAATTACCATGTTTTTACCAACAACACCTATTTTAAACTAGTTTTAGTACTGCCTAAAAACTATTATTTGTAAATGATATAACTTCAAAAGCATAGTAAACCAAACTTTGAATTTTTACCATAGGTGCTTTACTATTTTACCTCAAGCTCCAAAAATTTTGTTTTCTATAACTTCCCAAAAGAATGTTACATAAAAAATGTTAAGGTGACTCAAGCTCCAAAAATTTTGTTGTCTACAACTTTCCAAAAAATGTTACATCAAATATGCTAAGGTGGCTCAATTGAAAGAGAAAAATACAAGGATTATATGCTCTTATACCAATAGTTGTACATCAAACATAGCATGTAAAAGAGAAAAAGGTAACGCCGCATTTTGAGAAAGATTAATGAATGTGAAACTCTTTTGAAGAAACAACCTCTTTTTAAAATAAAACACATACAAAATGAAATGATTATATAATTGACCATTGCAATTAAATGATTTAACCAATAATAGCAATATAACAATAAAAAATAATATTAACTCAATATTTGAAACATAAGCTTTTAAAGTAATACTATTTGTAAATAATGATAAATTTAAAACCTTTTTTCTTCTTTTATATTTTAAATGAAAAGCTTTAAATTCCTAATGATTAAACACCACAGAAAATAACCTAAATAATGATAAAAATTAATATTTTAAGAAAACTTGTAATAAAAAAAACATTTTTATCCAATACAACCTAACTTTTATGACAAATCTCTATTACCCTTAAAATAAAATTTAAACATGTAAAAACTTATCTATAACATAATTTATCCTAACACAATCTTAAAACAACATTTATCATAATATATAATCTTAGTATGTTGTTTTAGATCTAAATACTTTTATCAAATTTTGATTTTTGTTATTTAAAATAAATTTTAATTACCTATATAAATTCAACAAATTCATAACTTAATTTGTAATTCCAACACATCTTTCACCATTTTTAAACTAATTATATAAAAAAAATACAAAAAAAACCTACATATAACAAATAAACTAGATATAGTCGTTTTGCTTACGGTAATATTCCAATAACTTTGAACCCCTCCAGATCTCCATTGTGATAAAAATAGGAAGGTGGAAAATGACAAACTAGAAGCACCGAAAAGCGATCCTCGAATTAGCTGTGAATGATATAAAGCAAATGTGGAGAATCTATTTAAAGATGAACAAAGTGATCGATTCCGAAATATATTAATATTTTTGGCCTTCGGAAAGATTTTTTTTATTTTTTTTGAAGCCGTTGGTATGGATCCCTATGCGAACTTTAACCAAAGCCTGAACATTATCTGCCAGCGAACAGACATATATATATATTAAATATATAGAATCAACCGGATGCGAATGATGAAAATAAATATGAGTTGAGAGTGCAGTGTGTTGCACTTGGTTGGTCTCGTCGTGATTTGATATGGTCGATAAGATTGGGACAATAGGTTACGATAATAGGCTGAATGTAAGTGCTAATGGTGGTCTGGCCCCTGCAGTGTCTCAGCGTTGCTTTTTTCTCGACAAGACAAAACTCTAGAGCCAGCGCATAGGAAATCTAAGGGCGGGCTTCAGATATTCTGTTGGTCGGAGTTTGGTCTGCGTGCATTGGCGCCTTGGAGAGCTTTATGCATATCCTCCCTATTTAAACGATTCTCCCTCTGCAGATTTCTTCAACAATATCGTCTCGGATATGGTTATATCTAGTTTGCTTGGTTTCCCTAGGTCAGGGAGTCTGTTTTCCCAAAAGGGTAAATGCCCTTTGAGTTCTATTTATGTGAGTATATCACCATCCATATATATATGCTTGTTGCAGGTACTGTCTTTGGGAGAATTCGTGAATAAGTCCAGGCAATCATGAACTTTATGTCTGCGAAAGGGGGCTCTCTTCAGCCCAGCAAAGGATTGTTGGCTGTTCGAAACAGCTGCCGTCTCATTCATTCACAAACTCACTCTTTACACACAAACAAAACGAGTGGGTTGATGTGTGAATGATGCGGGAGCTGATTTCGTCCAGGAAATGTCTTTTCCTTGGACTGAAGGGAGCTCCCTCAGGTACTATACCTTTTTCTGAAATTAGGTTTTTATTGCTTCTTATTATTCAACAATATTTTTATGAATATATCACCATGGCTGTTTATTGCATATATATATATATGGCTGTTTATTGCATATATATATGGCTGTTTATTGCATATATATATACTCGTTGCAGGTACTGTCTTGCGGAGAATTTGTGAAGAAGTCCGGGCATTCATGAACTTTATTTCTACGAAAGGGGACTCCCTTCAGCCTAGCAAAGGATTGTTGGCTGTTCGAAACAGCTGCCGTCTCATTCATTCACAAACTCACTCTTTACACACAAACAAAACGAGTGGGTTGATGTGTGAATGAGGCGGGAGCTGATTTCGTCCAGGAAATGTCTTTTCCTTGGACTGAAGGGAGCTCCCTCAGGTAGTATACATTTTTCTGAAATTAGGTTTTTATTGTTTTTTTTAAGCCAAGCTAACATTATGTTTCTGTTATATTATATAGGTGTTTGTTTGATAATATAATTATATTAATTTTGAATAAATGTGTCTTTGATTTACAGATTCCGCTTATTATCAATCAATCTCTTTCATGTGTTTGCTCGGAAGGAGGGGGCTACTATTTACACCGGCATATTGGAGGTTTGAAATCATTCTTACTGAGTCTATATTCCAATTAATAAATTCATTTATAGTTTCCCGCGTATAACAGTTGTTTGATTTCGTGTTCCTCGTGTTTTTCGGAGTTGCATTCTAGGCCATTATACTGGGTTTTTCTTTTTTAAATAAAAGTAACATTGAGTGTTTAAGTGTGATTTCTCGGTAGTGTCATGCAGAGATTTGAGTTTTTAATAAAATATTGGCACGGTACATGATCGTAGCGTGTTAAATTGCCCTTAGCTTGCCCTTTGATTTATATATGTTATGCTATATTCTTCCCTACCAGTAAAAAGGTCAATAGGGTTAGCAGAATTGTCATTTGTTTTCAAATTCATTCTGATCCCTATAGTGTCTTTTACGACCCATAATGACCCTTTGTTAGTTGCTGCAAAATCTTATCGGTAGTTTTTGCAGAGAATTTCTGGAGATTCATATACAGATCTCAGTGTAGCGTGCCACCTATAATTTACTTTGATAGGGTTTGTGCGCAGAGTTTGTACAGGGAGCTTTCTTCAGCCGAGCAAGTTGGTTCCTCATTGTAAGCTAGCGACTCATTCATTTGCCTACAAGTAACTATTTCTTCGCCATGAGACTCGCAGCAGGAAGAGTTAGTTGGCGAAGGATGCTGTGTGATAGCTAGTCATGGCTGGCAATAAGTGCAGAGTTGCTACAGCATATTAATGGTATGGCCATGGTGTACATACACTGTTGGATAGTTGCGAAGGCGTGTGATTGTGTACATAGACCATTACGTAATTCCTGTTTATATACTTCTGACAGTGTATATAATGTTAAATTGATGTATATATACATTTCATGATCTATCTATCTGTATTGTGAAACATATATATAAACATACATCATGATTACCGTGATTATATCTTTAATATTGCATAATACTTGATTATATCTTTAATTTTGAGAATGGACCGTGAATGGTCGAAAGTTCTGAATAATCTCGTTAGTTATCAGTTTCATTTTTGTTAAAAGTCATTGATAATATGCATGATGCATTTTTTCTTTGACCTCTAAGCTGCTATGTCTTTGACCATAAGCTGCTATGTCTTTGACCAAAAGCTTGTAAGAACATCCTGTTATCTCCTTCAATTAGGTTGCCATTAAGAGTAACAAATTTGTCATAATGTTGCCATTAAGAGTAACAAATTTGTCATAATGTTAACAAATTGGAAAATTCCCATAAAGTTCACACATCTTAGAGGATTTTTCAAGTTGAATAGGGATTATCACAGATTTATTAAAAATTATGCTAAGATAGAAGCACCTCTAACAACATCATTAATGAATAAAGATGCATTTTTTGGACTCTAGAAGTAATTAAGGCCTTTGAACATATCAAAGAGACAACGTGCCAAGCTTTGGTATTAGCTATAGTAGGCTTCAAAAAAAATATTATGCCTCAATAAGTTGGATTGGTGTTGTTTTAATGCTGGAAGGAAGACCCGTTCCTTTTGAAAGTTGTAAAATCAAAAGAAAGTATTTACAAAAACCTATATATGAGAATGAAATGTTGACAATACTACATGCTATGAAGAAATGATGGCCTTACCTTATGTGAAGACACTTCAAGGTAAAAACATATCATGATAGTAATAAATATTTATTAATTGGCCATTATCCTACATATAATATTTATTATTATTATTAGATATCCCCATTACTAGTTATTTCTAAATTTTTTAATAATTCTTTGTTCTTTGTTATTTTTTCTTTTTTCTATTTTATTAAATTAGAGTTTTCTGGTCGATCATTTTTCCTCTACTCAACCTTCCTTCCACTATATATTCCCATCTTCCTCTCTCTTATCTCTGGATTTTTCCTAACGATGAGTCCTGTTGTAGACTTGAAACGTCGACATAAAAATGAGTACTGTGGTTAATATTTCGAATAATCATTCTCAAGATTTTCACTACAAAAATCTTAAATCATATCATGATAGCCTTAAATACTTCTTGGAATAAATATTATCTTCATAAGGGAAAAAAAAATGGGTCACAAAGATTTGGGTTATGACTTTGAAATCATCTACCAAATAGGGATAAAAATGTTGTTGCAGATGTACTCTCAAGAATTCATGAGGACATGGAAGCATTGATTTGTGCCATTTCTATTATCCAACATGATTGGCTAGATGAAGCAAGGGATAGATGGAAGAATGATGAAGAGGTATGAACACTTATTTAAATGTTGCAACAAGATCCCATTGCATATGATTCATTTATTTGGAAAAATGATTTTTTGTGGTAAAAAGATCACTTATATCAATGTAATAAATCCCAAATTAAACAAAAGGTTCTTTTGGAATTTCACACATATCCTATTACAGGACACTCAAGATGGTTTAAAACTTACGAGGAACAAGAAAGAATTTTTTGGGATGGACTTAAATTTGATATTTAGAAGTTTCTAATGGAATGTCTCATTTTCCAATAAAATAAAATTGAGACAATTAAGGCCCGAGGTATTTTATAACCATTAACCATTCCAAGTCATCATTGGGGAGAGGTCTCAATGGATTTTATTATAAGTTTACCCAATTCTGAAGAAAATAGTGTGATCATGGTGGTAGTTGATAGACTTACAAAGTATTCACACTTTTGTGCACTATCTCATCCTTTCAAAGCTAGTACCGTCGCTACTGCATTTATGGAAATAGTTCAAAAGCTACATGGAAACCCAAATATTATTGTAAGTGATAGAGATCCCATTTTCACTCGGAATTTTTGGACAAAAAATATTTTCTTGTCTTGGTACCTAATACGCTGATAGCTCATCTTATCATCCTCGATCAAATGGGAAAATTGAGATAGAGAATAAATGTTTGGAAGGATATATTCATTTCCTTGTATCTAATAAACAAACATAATGGATAAAGTGGTTACCATTTGCATAATAGTGGTATTACACTTCGTTCCATACCACAACAAATATGACCCCATTTATGGCACTTTATGGATATCCTCTACCATCCATCACATTGTCTTTAAGAAACAATTCTAAGGTTCAAGCAGTGAAAAATCACATCAAGCATCAATAATAAGTTCTTCAATTCTTAAAGGATAACTTGACTATAGTGCAAAATCAAATGAAGCAACATGAAAATTAAAATCATAGTGAAATAAGTTTTGATGTGGGTGATTGAGTATTTTAACAACTACAAACATACAAACAAATGTTCCTTAAGCAAGCTAACAAGTAGCTAACAAGTATAATAAATTATCACTCAAGTATTATGGCCCTTACAAGGTGCTGCAAAAGATTGGTACTTTGACATGCAAATTGGAGCTTCCTGCATCTTCACAAGTACACCCAATTTTTCATGTTTCATGCTTAAAGAAGGTTATAAGCGATAAGCTTCCAGTTCAATCTATATTTCCACAACTTAACAAGGAAGGAGAAATCATATTGGAACATGAAGCAATCACGAAAATAAGATTATGTGAGCTACAAAACAGATCAATTTTGAAGTATCTCATTAAGTGGAAGAATGTACCTATTGAAGAATCCACATGCGAGGATTAGTATTTTATTGAGAATCCTTTATAACTACCCAAGTGTTGACAAAAACACTTTTTTGAAGGAGAGGGGCCTGTCAGGTCCCTCTTATACTAGTATAGTCCCATGTTGTTATTGTTGTGCCCCACAGAAACCCACTTTTGCTATTTTTGTGCCCTCAAATTATTATTTTTATGTAGGAAATAATTATATTTTGACCCCTTAGAATCATATATATACCAAGTAGGTATTGTCATTTGAATCATCCAAGAATTGTTCATTTATGTGATGTAAAAGGAGGTTTCCCCCTCAAAAAGGATTATTTTTCAAGCCATTGGTCTATCTTTTCTTCTATTTTGTGATTTGGTTACATAACACCATATTTATGTAGAATCCTTACGAAGGAAATCGGTCTATTGCAAAAAGAGTTTTAAATTACTTGAAAGAAAATCAACACTTTGTACTGAAATACTCATAGGTGGATGAATTTAGCTTGATGGGATATTCTACTTTCAAATTTGATGGGGACAAAAAAAATGGAGTATCTAATTCAATATAACTTATGAGTCTTGGATCAAGAGTTAACTCTTCAATGTCACATAAATAGTTAGTTCGAGCAGATTTCACAACACAAGAAGAATACATGGTAGATGCAAAATCAATAAAGGAAATTGCGTAGCTGAAGAATACTTCCAAGAAAAGCAAGTGAATGCTTCTCACCTTGTGATTGAAAATAAATTTTCAACTAATTTTTCCAAGAATCCTAAATTCCACGATGGAAAAAAAACATCAACATAAAGTGTCATTTGATTCAATATCATATAGAGACCAACACTATTCATCTAAGAAATTGTTCCACAAATAAGAAAATTATAAACATCTTCACTAAATCAATTAGATGATTCATAAATTACCATGGATATTCCACTATAGAGTTCTTCATAACAACTCTAATAATATTATATTAAAAATATGAAATTCTACATTATTACAACTTTATTATAATTTTGGATATGTAGATTTACTATTAATAGCACATACATGTGAATGAAAATTATGAAAAAATAGTCTCACACACACATGATACAAAAGATATTACCTTGGAAACCCTTTTGGGAGAAAACCCAACTAGAAGATGTGGCCACACCACTCTCCTTCTCTATTTGGAAATATGACTACAAGTACAAATATGTATGGCCTCTGGCCCGTGTACTACTATAGTGCGCAAATCCTTTTTGTGTTTTCTAACTCCTATCCTTCTTAGATATTTTTTCTGAGCCATGGAACAAATTCACTCGAAAGAATGTAATGACTCTTCCTCCTAGTAGCCCGATTGTAACACAACCCGATAACCTACTAGCGGTTAAGTGTGACTACCTCAAGTCTTAACCATAGTTAAAAAAATAGACCCTTATAGAGTCTTTTACATCATAATCACATGAGTATACCCTTTTCCATGAACAATGGGGATTGATGTGACATACTCCCGAATTATGGGTATGAAAATAGGAAGGTCAACTTTTGAGTGGAATAACTTTCACATACAAACTCCCATTGATGTGCTTCTTGAGTTGTTGGAAAGATCTCTCTATAGAATAGAATGAAAAGGTACAACGAAAAATAGAAAAAAATTTAGTTCCCAAAAATGTTGTTCGATGCCTCAAAATGCTCTTGGAAGGTTTCATACCTTGTTTTGCCAAACTGGGTCCCTCCGGTAAAAATGGTCTCCTAAGCTGATTCCTTCACTTTTTCCACTCTGAATGCATCAATATGGATGAAGAAAAATATAATGATCCAATTTGAATCATTAGAAGAGAGGTTTAAAATTTTTAGAAAGATGCCTCGGCTCACAAACACCGCTTCAGACTAAGTAGGGAATGTTAGAGACCTAATCCTTAGGGATTTGGTGAAATTGTAAATATGTAAATATGAGAAATATGAACAAACATAATAGGAAGAGACATGAAACCTTGGAAGTTGAAACTAAAGGTCACAACATATTGTATATATATGTATGCTTATTTAAAGGAATATCAATTGAATTTTTTAAGAGGTATCTCTTTTTCCTTTGACATGGTCTAGTCTGTTTATTAGGTAAAAGTGTGTTTCTTTATTATGCATTAGTTTCATTGTAATTCAATAATCATAATACATTTTAGGCATAGAATTATCTTAGGGCTCATATTCTTCTTGATACTAGTCACTATGGATCCATGGCTCAATAAATTGGATTGGTGTTGTTTTAACGCTAGAAGGAAGACCTGTTACTTTTGAAAGTTGTCAAATCAAAGGAAAGTATTTACAAAAACCTATATATGAGAATGAAATGTTGACTATACTACATGCTCTGAAGAAATGGTGCCCTTACCTAATTAGAAGACACTTCAAGGTAAAAACATATCATGATAGTAATAATTATTACCAATAATAAAGATAATTAATTCTCATAATAATATATCCTTATCTTTATTAATTCATCATTATCCTAGATATAATATTTATTATTATCATTATATATCCCCATTACTAATTATTTCCTAAATTTTTTAATAATTCTTTGTTCTTTGTTATTTTTTCTTTTTCTATTTTATTAAATTAGAGTTTTCTCGTCGATTGTTTTTCCTCTACTCAACCTTCCTTCCGCTATATATTCCCTTCTCCCTGTCTCTTATCTATGGATTTTTCCTAAAGATGAGTCTTGTTGTAAACTTGAAACGTCGACATAAAAATGAGTACTATGGTTAATATTTCGAATAATCATTCTCAAGATTTCCACCACAAAAATCTTCAATTATATCATAAGATCTTGAAATACTTGTTGGAATAAATATTATCTTTAGAAGGGAAACAAAAATGGGTCACAAAGATGTTGGGTTATGACTTTGAAATCATCTACCAAAAAGGAATAAAAATGTTATTGCAGATGTACTCTCAAGAAGTGATGAGGATGTGGAAGCATTGATTTAAGCCATTTCTATTATCCAACCTAATTGGCTAGATGAAGCAAGGGATGGATGGAAGAATGATGAAGAGGTATGAACACTTATTCAAATGTTGCAGCAAGATCCCATTGCATATGATTCATTTATTTGGAAAAATGATTTATTGTGGTACAAAGATCACTTATATCAATGTAATAACTCCAAACTTAAACAAAAGGTTCTTTTGGAATTCACACATATCCTATCATAGGGCACTCAAGATGCTTTAAAAATTACCATAGGGCCAAGAAAGAATTTTTTGGGATGGACTTAAATTTGATATTTAGAAGTTTCTAATGGAATGTTTGGTTTTCCAACAAAATAAAGTTGAGACAATTAAGACTCGAGGTATTTTATAACCATTAACCATTCCAAGTCATCATTGGGGAGAGGTCTCAATGGATTTTATTATAAGTTTACCCAATTCTGAAGAAAAGAGTGTGATCATGGTGGTAGTTGATAGACTTACAAAGTATTCACACTATTGTGCACTATCTCATCCTTTCAAAGCTAGTACAATCACTACTGCATTTATGGAAATAGTTCAAAAGCTACATGGAAACCCAAAGATTATTGTAAGTGATAGAGATCCCATATTCATTGGAAATTTTTGGACAAAAAATATTTTCTTGTCTTGGTACCTAATTAGTTGATAGCTCATCTTATCATCCTTGATCAAATGAGAAAATTGAGATAGAGAATAAATGTTTGGATAAAGTGGTCACCATTGGCAGAATAGCGGATAAAGTGGTTACCATTGGTAGAATAGTGGATAAAGTGGCTACCAATGGCAGAATAGTGGATAAAGTGGTTACCATTGGCAGAATTTAATTTCCTTCTATCTAATAAACAAACTTAATGGATAAAGGGGTTACCATTGGCAGTATAGTGATATAACACTTCGTTCCATACCACTACAAAAATGACCCCATTTATGGCACTTTATGGATATCTTCTACCATCCATCACATTGTCTTTAAGAAACAATTCTAAGGTTCAAGAAGTGAAAAATCACATCAAACATCAGCGATAAGTTCTCCAACTCTTAAAGGATAACCCGACTATAGTGCAAAATCAAATGAAGCAACAAGAAAATTAACATCGTAGTGAAAGAAGTTTTGATGTGGGCGATTGGGTATTTTGAGCAAGCTAACACGTATAATAAATTATCACTCAACTACTATGGCCCTTACAAGGTGCTGAAAAAGATTGGTACTTTGAAATGCAAATTGGAGCTTCCTGCATCTTCACAAGTACACCCAATTTTTCATGTTTCATGCTTAAATAAGGTTATAAGTGATAAGCTTCTAGTTCAAGTTGTATTTTCAAAACTTAACAAGGAAGGAAAAATCCTATTGGAGCATGAAGCAATCACAAAAATAAGATTCTGTCAGCTACAAAACAGATCAATTTTGAAGTATCTCATTATGTGGAAGAACGTACCTGTTGAAGACTCCACATGACAGGATTATTATTTTATTGAGAATCCTTTAAACACATATTTCATTAAATTTGTAAGTATTCTATTAAGGCCTCCAACAACATTCATTATTTTGTAAATCTCCATATTAACTTAATTCAACATAAAAATAATTTTAGTAATTTCAAACCAAGTAGAGGTCATGAGTAGGTAAAACATGGAGTTGTTATTTACAATAGTATAAATACACAATAGGAGTGTGAAATCAATCTCTTAGAAGCAATTTATTTAAGCTAAATCATATTAGTATGTCTGACATTCAATAATGATATTATAGTTATGGATAACAGACTAGATTCCTCGATGTTTGAATTTTGTGTCTGATGACTCTAACCCCCTTTACCACAACCTACAAGGGATCTATTGATTGAATGATGGTGATGTGAGGATCTTAGTGTAAATGGCAAGGATGTGTGTCCCTTGCATTGCATTGAAACTATTCTACAAAAAAATTAGTAAAATGTTTTTGTGCTCAATTTCCTACAGTCCCTTCATGCCTTTATGAAGCACTAATGAGGGGGTGATCGTTCATCTTCATAACATCTAGGCATCCGTTATAAAAGTTAGGCATTGTTGATCTAGGTATTTTAAGAAGGTTAGGCACCTTTGATCTATCTCCACTAAAAATCCAAGTACATCAAATGAGAGTTCTTAAATGGGTATTCAAGTCATTCCATTGTGATGGACAATGTTACAAATTGAAGTAAACAAGAATTAGTGGTCTTCTTGTAAGTAGTGGAGGCAAGGGTTTTCAAAGATTATTAAAGGTGATGGTAGTGTGGATATTGATATCTCCTTGTAAACATTGTCAAAACCAATAATAGTCTCAATGTATGTAAATAATAGTCTCAATTGTATGGAAAACCATGATTGACCATTACTTTCACTAAGAGGAGAAAATGATAAGAATTTTTAATGGGGAAGAAATAATTGTGAAACATAACTCATGAATTTTAGTTGAAACTTATATAAGTCCTCATGTTATTTAATTATTAAATACTTAATGTAAATACAAATAAATTATCGTTAATATATTGATTTTGAAGATTAAATATGTATTAAAAGGCATTCGTCTATGACACTTGATTTTTGATATAGTGTGAATAAACCAATTAAAGTTCATTATCAATTAATCCTAATTAGTTTTGTAAAAGATATATCTTTACTTACATTAAGAGCTTTATTTCAAAAATAAATTACATTTATAAACTTATATCAATACATACAAGTAAATGGAATTGAATAACTAGCTTCTAAGTATTGTTGGATTCTATGAGATTATTTTAAGTACAAATAGTTTCTTTAAGAATTGAAATTTACAAAATGTTTATCTTGGTGGGAAAAGCATGTCATATGGTGCAAAAAGTTTAAAGACATTCATTTATGGCTCATTTGTTGAATGATCTTAAATAGTCTACTTAATGCTCATTGTGGATTCATTAATCCATGTTTTATTAGAAAATGCATTTTTTGCATGGATTTGTATTCTAGAAATAACAATGTCACATTTATACATTCATATTAAACCACATGATAAATAAAAATCAATTAATGGTTTCTTGATTTATTGACTTATATGACATGATTACATATAGAGATAATTGATTTAAGAATGCATGGTTAGAAAAAGTTGTCAATTCAAAATAGAATAAATTAGTTAGAACTCATCAAAGTTTGATTTTAAATTATAAATTTTCTAAAAATATATATTTTTACTTACATTAAGAACTTTATTTCAAAAACAAATTGCATGTATACATACATATATACTAAATAGAATCTAATGCATACTTGTCTTATTGTCTTCTATCAGATTCTTCAATTACTAATATTTATTTAAGAATTAAAATTTACCAAATGTTAGGGGTGTGAAAATCAAATGTCCTATGTTGTAGAAAGTTTAATTACATTTATTTATGGCATGTATCTTGAATGAACCTGAACAATCCACTTAACATTCATTACCAATTAATTATTCCATGTGTTGTTAGGAAACACATTTAATTTTACATGGACATTTATTTCAAAAAAAATGTCACATTTATACATTATATAACCTCATGACAGGAAAATAAAAGTTGATAAATGTTTTGTATAGATCACTTAGAATTCATTATTATATTATATATATATATATGAAGATGCTACATTTCAAAAATACATCACATTTATAAACTTCTATCAATGCATATAACCAAATAGAATTCTTCAAGTTCCTATTGGATTCAATGAAATTATTTAAACCAAAAATAAACTATTTAAGAATTGAAAATGACAAAATGTTAATATGGATGGGAAAATCAATGTCTTATGGTGAAAAAAGTTCAGATAGAACCATTTTTACCCATGTCTTTAATGAGTCTAGATGGTCCACTTAACACATTGTTAATTAATTATTCCATGTTTTATTGAAAAAATAATTTTGTTTTACATAGAGTTTTGTTTCAAAACAATACAATATGAAATTAGTACTCTTGAAAAGTATTGAAAAGTATGCTTTGTTGTATCTATTAGCAATACATTTTATTCTTTATAATTATCTCCATATTGGGACCACACATCAGTAAACTTTTTCTCATAAAATTGTTTTGTTCTCCATGCTTTCTATTTCGTTTGCAAATAACAATGAGACTTGTCCCATGCAAATTTAAAGTCCTCTATATCAATATTTGACTTTTCAAGTACTTTTCAGATGTACTTGTCCGTGAAATTTAATGCCCATATTGTGACATCATAATTTTTTAAGCAACATTTTAATACTTTTGACCTAAAAAACCTAAAAAAATAAGACCTACCACCAAACTATCAATCTAGTTCTCTTTGAATATGAAAATTGTGATCATCTTTGGCGTATGATTTGACGAATACTTCTTCCATTTCAAATATCAACATCTTTTGACTTGTAGTAATGCCCATCTGCATCTGCACTGCAACCACATGTATGATATTAAAATATCTACACTTCATTGCTTAAGGACATAAACACCTACCAAATTAAAAATGATGTTAGTATTTATTATGAATTATTTCTATTTATATGCAAAAGGAATTTTATGAGTTAATAGTAATAAAAAATACAAATACAATGGCCCCATTAAAATGAACAAACTAATGATATGTTTAATTTATATATACAACCTAGTACCTTTATTTAATTTGTATGGAATACAATTCTTCAAAGAACACATTGACCCACCATTAAAATCATTGATTTTAATACTTATGATGATTTCTTTAATTGCAGTTGAAAAATATAATTACAATGGTCTAGTGAAAGTAAAAAAACTAATTATATATTAACTTCCACATACAATATAATACAATTTTTAAATTTCAAACCTAATTAATTATATGCTAATTTCTTGAGTCTCTACCTTAGTTGCTTTTGGTGCTTCTTTTAGTAGAAATTGTATGTTTATTGTTGGTGCTATGTAGAACCTAATATAATTTTTCAACTTATATGGAATAAAAAAAGTTATAAGAATGCAATGGGTCATCCTTCACATTACTAATTTCTAATAGGTATAATGATAACTTAAACCACGACTGAAACAAATAATTGCAATGATATAATTCAAACAAATAGACCATCGATCTATTAATTTTTACATATAATGTAATCCATTGTAAAAATTTCTATAGCATGGGAAATTTTGATATGAAAACATTAAGTGACCATTCAAATCAATAATTGTTATCAACACAATATCTCACCAAAAATAAATAAAATAAAAATATTTTATTTTTAGTAATGACAAACCAAATCAACAATTATTTTATTAGTGTTGTGCAATAAAAGCAATAATTCATGATGTCATACATATAATAGCATGAAATAGACATCTCTCATCTTAAGGTACTTATAAATGCAATTGAACATCCTTCAAAGTAGCTCACACATCTATAACCTTCTTGAGTTTATGCAACATTCTCCATAGTTCATCAATCAACCAATTATCCTCTTGATTTGTTCCAATGAATGGAGGAGAAAAAATCACATTTTCTTTGGGATTCTCTTTCACTCTCTCAAGTGAAAAATCCACTATAATAGTATTAGTTGCATCATATTGGGTATGAATTTCCACAATTTTTTTCAATGATTTAGTGTGTATAACATTGGTTGGATTGTTAATGACCATATGTCCCTTTTGTGGTTTACAATCTTAAGTAGTTCGGATAAACATGGGTTTATCTTGTAATGTTTCTACAACCAAATTTTTTAAAACTCTTGTTGTGCTTTGTTTCAAAATTTTCATCCAAAATAACTTTTTCTCTATTGTGTAATTAGCATCAGATCCCATTTTCTCAATATTCTCTTTATTTGTTTCCTCATCATCAATGCTATGATAAAAAATGTCCTTTAGTTCAAAAATAACTTTTTTTTTTCAATTATTTTGGCTTCAACATAGTGACAAATAATATAGTCAAACCATTTCATTCAGATTACAAAAATTACTAAAAAATGTTGAAACAATACACTTACCTTGAGTGGTTTTTTCACTATTTATAGATGAAATAATAATTTGTTTTATCATCGTGATAAAACCTAGAGTAAACATATTAAACCTTCAATCAAATACCACTAGTACTTCTTATTAAACCTTTAATCAAATACCGATACCAAAAAAAACATTAGTAATGCAACCATTAAAAAGAAACACACACACACACACACCTTTAACATTATTTTGATTGTTAATTTTATCCTTTTTATTTGTTCCTATAATAAAAATGTACAACATTATTGTTGTTATAGGCATTAGAGTTGAAGAATAATAAGATAAACAATACGACATGTTATAAGTATCCGATATGATATCATCTTCATATTTGTAACTTTGCACCTCATCATCATCTTTGTTACCTGTAATTATCTCTAAATTAAACATATAAAATATTTTGAATTTTGAAAATGAATAAAATAATTAAATAATAAAGAAAACAAGTGGACAAATTATAAGTACCTAATATTATATTTTTTCCTTGATTAAAGCTTTGTTTCACATTCATTTGATCAATGTTTTTGTTCTCCTTGCTTGACTCTATCATAAACATAAAAAATGTTATAAATTGTGACAATGAACAAAATTCATTAAACTATGTAAAAAATGAATCATCTTTACTCTTCCATATAATATTTTGGTCTTGATTGTAGTTTTGTGGGACATTCTCTTGGTCAATATATTCATTCTCTTTATTTCCAATAATAATCAACATATGAAATGTTGTGAATCATGATAATAATAATAAAAAATTAGATTAAAAAAGAGTTACAATGATTAATACCCATTTCTATCTCCATCATTCCATGGTCATTGTCTTGATTAATTTCATTCTTCTCATAATTCCCTATAATAGACATCCAAAAATGTTATGAATATGGAAATTAAATAAATTCAAAAGGTAACAAGAGAAACAACCAAACAAATTATGTACCTCGTATGATAACTTCTCCTCCTCCTCCTATTTCCATCTCTAAACTTTTTTCAACATAATAAGCACTATATTGATTATTTTTTTGCTTCCCACTTTCATCATTCTTTGTTTTATAATCTTCATCATTAGTCATTTTAGTAAACACTTTGACAATTAAGAAATATGAACAAAATAGTATCCAAAGTATTATAAGAGAAACAACAAAGGAACTATAGTACCTGAATTTTCCAAAAAGTTAATGGATCCTGGATTTGATAGTTGAAAAGATTTGAAATTATTCAACACGATTGTCCTTTGTGACTTTGTTTGCACAACACATGCAATTATTCTTCCATATGTACAATCCTTGATTAAATTCATCCCCACATAAAGAGAAATAACCACTTTTGCATCACTACATTGTTGGTGTTTTTCCAATAAATCCATCTAGAAATCATAATCTCTCTCATTTTCATCAAATGTGTGTTCAAATGTGTGAGAGTATTTTGAAGCCTCTTAATTTTTTAATTTTGAAGTATAGAAATGTATAGTAAAAACTATATCATAACTATAATTGTTTTGAGACTTATATTCATAAATGCCACTAGTCATTTTATAGTTCAACTTGGAGTTCTTTATGGAAATTTCCAAATACTTGCGTACATTATTACAAAACCAAAGTTCTACGAAGAGAATTGTAGTAAAGTCATTCAACTCATTTTTTTCGATAAGAAATTGAAAATATTCAATATAATATACCTTGTGGAATGGTTCTTTTTTCAAAGTCAATGTATCCAAAACAATAAGGCCAGTATGTAAAATTGGTTGCAACTGACATTGGAAAAGAGTGAAAAGTGTTGACAAAAGATTGGGGCCCCCAAGATGACAACTAAATTCAAAATTGATGTCAACCTGTTGAACACTTGTTAATCCATTTATCATTCTGTCAAATACTCCACATTTTCATTGAGAAAGGGACTTTGTCTTTGTATTATGTGTTCCTTTTACATAAGTAGACTCCTTCACCGTGTTGCAAAAATTGGAAAATATGATATCGTTAATTTCATAATGCTCAAGAATGTTGAATGTGGTGAGAGTTTTCTCATTCAATTTATCATCATGACTTTGAAAATATGTAACAGAGTTTTCTCATTCAATTTCTCATTATGAATTTGACAATATGTAACCATTGCATCAAGTATTGTTCTATAGGTTTTCAATTTAGAACAATAATATTTTAATTTTATGGCATTTGTTGGATGATTAAGTGGAACAGAAAACCAAATGGTTCGATCTAATAGCTTATCTACTACCGAAGCAATTTCTTCCATGGTTAATCCCTGAAGGGGTCAACGAGTAGCTTTTGTCAAAATGTGTAGATTATTTCTCAAAATCAAGTTGGCTTGGATAATATTTTAATGTGACTAGTTGGTAATAGTTAAAAACAGTGTCCCATTTATCCCAAATAGGTTGATCAATATATAAGAGATTTTTTTTATCAGAAAAAATTATAATTGGACAGTGGAAGAAGGAGCACAATATTTTATCATCGACCTGATAAAATAATAAATATAAACTAATCAACAACCATTTATTAGTATAATGTCTAACCATTGTAACAAAGTATAAACTAATTTTAAAATAGTAATAGCATTTAAAGATATTGGTGTCGTGTTTCTTGAAGGAATAACAACTCGGTCAAATCGATAACAACTCGGTCAACTAGGTAATGAATCAGTTGGCTCGGTAAAAACTCAGTTGGCTAGGCTCTTTGACAAAAATCTTGAAGTAGATTTGTCAAAACTTGTTCTGCCTCCTACATATCAATGGTTGGGTTGTTGTTTATTGCATATTTATAGCCCTAAAGTAACCTATCACTGTGAAAAAGTTTTGAAATTACAAGGCCAAAGTATGGTTATCCTAGTGGCATGAATTAGAAAATTGAAACAATGCATTGAGCGATACAATGTTTTTAAAAAGGAAAATGTTCTTGCAATGGACTAATAAATACATATTTATCTCTGATTGTTATGGAGCTTGACCAGAATTAAATCAAGGGTTTTGAGACTTCATTAGGGGCATAGAATTGGTATTATTGTTGTTTTAGTCTAGTGATTGTCCTTAGGCTGAGGCAGAAAAGAATCCTGGCGGTGGTGGCTAAGTATGAACTTTGTATTGGACAGTGCATTGTATAATGGATATGTTCATGAGCCTACTTTGATCATATGTTGTCTTATCTCAATATTCTAAAGCTTTGTGTTTGGAAACATGAATGAAAATCTTTAAAATTATGTTTTTATATAAAAAAGTATTTAATGTATTTTTTACAACTACCGAGTCATTGAAATCAAACCGATTGAGTTGATACCGATTTGTTGTTGAAGTCAGAGCGAACCCTTGGCCGTTTCTGAACCAGAGTCGGAGTTTTAAAACATTGCTTCTAGCACAAGCAACCATATTTCCAAAAATATTGCATTGTGAAATAAATCTAGTGCATGCAAAATTTCCTTCTAGCCCAAAGATAAGCAAATTTCCAATAACAACATTGCAAGGTGAAAAAAATCTATGTGGTTTAGATTTTCTTCTAGCGTAAACACACACAGACACAAACATTGTAAGGTGAAATAATTCTAGCTCACGCTAAATTTACTTCTAGCACAAACACAACCATGTTGACAACAACAACATTACATGGAAAGGAAACCTAGCGCATGCTAGATTTCTTTCTAACACAAACACAAGCACATTATAGGATGAAAGAAATATAACCCGTGTTAGATTTCCTTCTTGCACAAACACAAGAAAATAACAACATTATAGGGTTAAAGAAATATAACACACACTAAATTTACTTCTAGCACAAACTGAAACATATTGCCAATAACAATATTGCAGTAAAAGAAATCTAGCGTGTGCTAAATTTCCTTCTAATACAATCACATGCAAAATTCCAATAACAACATTGCAAGGTCAAATAATTCTAGCATATTTCTTTCTAGCACAAACAACCAAATTTCCAACCACAACATTGCATTGTGAAAGAAATCTAGTGCATGATAAATTTCCTTATAGCTCAAATACAAGCACATAAAAACAATGTAAGGTGAAAAAAATCTAACATGCGTTATATTTACATTAGCAAAAACACAAGCCTATTGCCAACAATAACATTATCAAGCAAAAGAAAGCTAACACATGCTAGATTTCATTCTATCACACACAAGTGTATTGCTAATAACAACATTGTAAGATGAAAGAAATCTGACAAATTTTAGATTTTCTTTAGGACAAATAAGTGATGAGCCCCAAAATTGGGTAACTTATTGGGCTCATTTTGCCTAACTGTTCTTCATCCCCACCATTTTTCATAGTTTATGCATGTTTTTTAAGTATATTTATGTTAGTTGAACGAATGAGAATAGTACTTGACCAAGAAGGCTAACACGTGGTTATTGTAGATTTTTGGACAAATTTTTGACCAAGGCCAAACATTTATGAGCCAGATGACAGCCAAGCATGAAGGAATAAGGATGAGGATTCATAGGAAGGGTGTCTCCTACACTAAATGGCCCCTTCCTCGAATTCTCCACCCTTAGCTCGGAGTTCACCAGGACACCGAAAAGGATTCCCAAGGGAAGTCGAGCAGTTTTGTGTAAAGTGACTGATCACTAGCAGTTTGAGCAGTCGAGCCCCTTGAGTTAAGGAGGGCTGTTGGAGACCCTCATAGTGTATAATAAGGAAGGCTTCCAGCCTTTGTAGGTTACTTTTTGAGTAGTTTTATTTTGCACTATAGTGCTGTTAGTTTTTCAACTCATTTTGTAGCTTCTGCTGTACAACTTTCTTTGTGACATGGCTATTTTTGAGTAATGGAAATCAATTTCATTTGGCATCAGTTCTGAGATTTTTCTAAGGAGCTTGTACCTCTTGGGGTTGGTCTCAACCCAAGTGCAAAGGCCTTCTTTGTACTATTATATGTTTTTAATGCCTTTGCAAAATAATTTCTATTAAGTAGTTTAAAATCTTGCTTGGTTACCTAGGTCATTGTTGATGATTACACAAGTTTTTAATGTTCAGATTTATTTGATAGGTTAATAACTGAGAATATCTTCAAAAAAAGGCTATCAAGCACCCCTGATCTCACCTCTCCCTATGTGGGACCATGAGCTGAGACCAAGGTGTCCTTACCGCCACCAAAAACACTGTCTTTGCTTCATCATGCAATTGTTCGTGTTAGATTCTCATTTGCAAAAGTTGATACCAGTTATGGTTACATGCTTAGGTTCATGATTGCTTAGTTTTCATAGCTATTTCACTTTATTTCATTGCAAATAAACTTCTGTTCATTTTCTTTGCTGTTATTTAGGTCAAACTAGGTTAAAGTAGTTAGGTCCTTGGTTTGCCGAGTCTTTGTTTGTTCAGTTTGGGAAATAACTTGCAGAACACTTGTAATAACTCTCTATCTACCCTTATTCCATCAATCTTGCCTTCTCCATCCTCTAACATAGATTCTTGCCTTACATTTGCCACATTCTCTCGCTTTGCCCTAATTTCCATATTTTTGTGCAACATTGCTCTACCCCTCCTTGAACAAATCCAACCATCCTCATCACTCCTCAGCTCCATCCACCAAGTCCTAGATCTCCTCAAACCCTTATCTCACCTCCATACCCACTTATTCACCTTTATTCCTCCATCAACCCTCCAAAATTCTCTCTGCGGAACATCCTGTAGAAGCTACATAACATCCTGTAGAAGCTACAGTACATCCTGTAGAACCCTTGCAAACTACCTGTAGAAGCTCACGAAAGCAGTTTCTTGATATCTGAACACTATGAAACTCTCTAGAAGGGTGCTAGGGACCCCTTAAACCCTCTTCTCACCTTCCCAACCTCCTGTAAGCGCCTCGCCAGTTCCATCCCTCACCTCGCCTCTGCACAGTCAACAACAGTCGAACACATGCAAGTTAATTCCACAAATATGATTCAAAAATATAAGAAGATGTTCATTTTTTAGATTCCACTTCAAATATAGCTTAGAAACATGCACTTTACCTTTCCAAGAATCAATGACATCTTTTTTAGTAGCTTTCATCCTTTTTCTTGCATCAGTAGTGTTAGTTGGTAACACTAGGGTTTGCTAGGCTTTTCGTTTCCATTCGGCTTTTCAGTTTCTTTCTGTAAGTAGATTAGCCTCTTTTGAGTTAGCTTTTGTACATCACAGTTAAAAGCTTCTTATAAGAACTCATATAAGTTGGCTTAAGCTCCTAGCGGACTTGTGCCAGCTGATCCAGTGACAGCCTGCGGCAAGAGCTAGTACTTGTGCATACATCACCGTCGCTTCCAAGTTTGTTACGAACTATCGGGTTGATAAAGGTAAAGAAGGGAGTCCAAGGAGTTGTAGCATTATTGCTGCAATACTGGAGCCCACCATCTTTTTGGCATCATTGCTGGGGAAGCGTCCGAGTATTTGTGATTGCTGCTTTTCTTCTATTTTCCACTACAACCTTCTGCTAAGTAGTTTATTTCAGTAAGCGTAGAGTAGCTGTTTCATTTCCATTCTACAATTTCATTTCCACAAAAGTAGATTAGACATTTCCTGCTTTCATAGATTAGCATTTCAATTTTGCAAGCGTAGATTAGCATTTCATTTCTACAATTTCCATTCTGCAAGCGTAACTTAGCATTTTGTTTCTGCAATTTCATTTTAGCAAAATAGATTAGTCCTTTCCTGCTTTCATTTCAATTCCACATTTTCATTCCAGCAAGATAGTTAGTTGCAGATCACTCTATTTCAGTTTTGCAGGTACAAGCAGAAAAAAACAAAAGCAACCAAAAATATTTCATTTCATGCCTCGTAGGAAAAGAGACAATAATGGAAAATTCTTGCCCAACACCCCCACCACATCACTAAGTCACCCTTCTCTCTTCTTTGGTGGCAGTGATCCAGAAGAACCTATAGGTGAACCTCCTGAGATATACGAAGATCCTATAACAGAAGAAGATCAAGAGAACATTCCTCTTGAGACCATGGCCGAACATAGAAACGGTATAGGAGATGAGGAGAGAATAGAAGACTACGAGGAAAGGTTCCAACTTAGTTATAAACGAGCCAGGTGCACACTTGACCCTGAATCTTTGAAGCTAGTTCTGCTCCGAGGAGTCCCTAAAGACCTTCTAGATACCCTCCATTTACTAGTTGGAGGAGACATCTACCAACTACCTCATGAGGACATAAAGACTGTGTTTAGAAACATTTCTAGGGCAGCCCAGAAAAGAGGTAGGGGGAATCCACTCTCAGCTAGTACCACCTTCTCCAATCATGAGTTTGCTAATCAGATGGAAGACTCAAAAGGGAGATGAGACAGACCATTGCCATGCAATTGGATACATTCTGAATCCAACAAAAGAAAGAGGAAGATGAGAGGGCTTTGGCCATTTTCTATCCTAGATGTACGAGGAAGCGCCCTAAGAATGAGTGTCCATTACACTCAGTAGAGGTATGTTTTGTTTGTGAGGAATACCACCCCACAAACCAATGCCCAAACTTACCTAGATTTAAAACCATGTACCAAGGGACTGAGGCAGCCACTGAACCACTCTGCTTCCTCAACCAAAGGAGGCCGCATGGGCCTAGACCTTACCAGCAGGGGATTCAAGGGACATCCCAAGCTTATTATAGCCCCAACCAATTCGCTCACATACATTCTTGGGGTCTCCCTGCTCATCCTTCGTGGTCCGCACCTCATCCGTGGTCATATCCATTTCAATACCATACTCAACCTATTGCTCATTCGTTTCACTCGCATGTCCAGCCACAACCTTAGTGGAATGCACCTCACCCAGGGTGGAGGTCCCAATACAACTCTCCTCCCACCATTCTGCCTCCACCACTGGCTCAACCAAAACCATTACCTCCTGCTCCTCCAAGAAAACCCCAAATGCCTGCTTAATCGAACCCGAACCCCAATAACAGACATGCCTAACAGGTATACACTGGGGAGACAACATGCCCTACCTATGCTGTGGAGATCCACGAGATCGACCTGTGATCTGGGAAGGTCCTTCCAGATTGCCAACCTCCTCCCCTGAAGGATGAGGAAGAGAAATAGGAAAGTGAACCCAAAGCCATTCCACCCTTACTTGAGCGACTAACAGTAACCATGCAACCAAACCTAGAGGAGACTGAACTTCTAGGAGAACTTAAGCAGTTGTGTGTGAAAATACCACTTCTCCAAGCCATAAAAGATGTACCAATATACAACAAATTGATCAAGGAGAAGTGTTTCAGGAACCCAAGTAGGCGCAAGAGAGATGCCCCGACTATCAATGTCATAGGACAAATGTCCGATCTAATGTTGGGGCAAGTGATCTATCCAAAATATTTGGACCCTGGGAGTCCTATAGTTGATGTCCACATCAATGGCACCATAATCCCTCACACCCTGATTGATCTAGGGGCTGCCATTAATGTGATGACCAGGGACACTATGCTCAAACTTAACCTTCAGAGTTCCTTACGAAAGACCTCGACAATACTATAGTTAGTAGACCGTTGCACCGTGACTCCCGAAGGGATTATGGAGGATATCCTGGTCTTTGTTGATTCTTGGGAGTACCCTGCGGACTTCTTGGTCCTTTAGCCAAATGAAAAACTCACTTGATACCCCCTCATTTTCGGAAGGCCTTGGTTAACTATTGTGGATTCTTACATCAGTTGTCGAGCTAGGAGCATGACCATCAAGAATGGGTCTATGTCCAAACAGCTAGTCCTATACCCCTTGCCCAACCTCTGCTAGAACATGACTTACAACTCTGGTTGGAAGAGGGAGATAAGGATGAGGTCTACTCTGCACCATTGTGCATAGTAGAAGCCACCAAGGGAGGCCCTCAAACTGAGGATGACTTGATTGAGAATTTGATTCAAAATCCACCTCCTAGCACGCTGTCATTAGAGGAGTTAGTGGAAGGTACCCAAGCTAGCGCTTTAGTGGACCTCTTTGTGGCTGATCTGACCTCACCTAGAGTTAAGAATGTGGAATTTGGCCCTGAAAGAACCTTAAATATCAGCTCATCCCTATCTCCCTCCCAGGAGAAGGAGCTGTGTAGCTTATTGAACCATCATTTGGTTGCTTTCACTTGGAGCTATAAGGAGATGAAAAGAGTCCACCCTTTGATCTGTAACCATCACATTTACATTAAAGAGGATTGTAAACCAGTTAGGCAGCCCCAGAGGAGAATGAATCTAGCCCTTAAAGACATTGTCAAAGAAGAATTGCAAAAGTTGTTGGATGCAGGATTCATCTACCCCATCTCTAACAGTGAGTGGGTTTCACCTCTAGTGCTTGTGCCCAAGAAAAATGGGAAGTGGAGAATCTATGTAGATTACTGAGAACTTAACAAAGCCACCAAGAAGGACCATTTCCCTTTGCCTTTCATAGATCAAGTGTTGGATGGACTGGCAAGGAAGAAGTTTTTCTCTTTCTTAGATGGGTTCAGCGGGTATAATTAGATCCAAATTAGCCCGGAGGACCAAGATAAGACCACCTTCACTTGTCCTTGGGGTACCTTTGCCTACCAGATCCTTCCCTTTAGGCTATGCAACACTCCTGCCACTTTCTAGAGAGCAGTATTGAGCATATTTGTAGAGCTGGTTCACGATTCGGTGGAGATCTACATGGATGACTTTACTCCTTATGGGTCTAACTTCCAAGAAGCATTGGCTAACCTAAGTGTATTGAGATGAACTTGTCCCTCAGTCCCAAAAAATGTGAATTCCTGATCACTGAAGGGACTGTGCTAGGTCATACCATTTCTCAGCAAGGATTACAGGTGGATCCTAACAAAATTGCTATCATCCAAAAGGTTCCACCTCCTCAAAAGATAAGAGATGTTCAGAGTTTTCTAGGCTTAGCAGGATATTATAGAAGATACATTAAAGATTTTAGTAAGCTAGCCTCACCATTGTTTGGTCTCTTAGGGAAAGATGTTGAGTTTAAATGGACCGATGAATGTCAACGGGCTTTGGATGAGTTGAAAGATAAGCTGGTGTCTGCCCTAATTTTGAGAGGTCCAAACTGGGCCCTACCTTTCCACATCCACATCGATGCCTTGAACAAAGCCATAGGGGCAGCCTTATGACAAGTTGAGGAGAAACTACCATATGCCATATACTTTGTCAGCAAAAACTTGTCCAAGGCAGAAATGAACTATACTGTAACCGAGAAAGAGTTCTTGGCTGTAGTCCATTCCCTAAACAAGTTTAAAACATTCGTACACACTGATCATGCTGTGATTAGATATTTAATGAATAAGCCTGATGTAAATGTTCGTATCATTAGATGGTTAGTTTTGTTGCAGCAATTTGATTTGACCATTGTCGACAAGCCAGGTAAGGAAAATGTTGTTGCTGACTTCCTGTCTAGATTGGATTTGCCTACAGGTGAAGAAGGGATAGTGGATGACCAGATGCTAGATGAACACCTGTTCGCTATCTCAGTACTCTCTCCATGGTTTGCTGATATAGCAAATTAATTGGTCTTAGCACAGTTCCCTCCGCACCTATCCTCAAAGGAGAAGAGCAGAATTGTGAGGAAGAGTGCCCCATTCACTTGGATTGGGGGCAACCTGTTAAACTTGGCCTAGGTCAGATCTTGAGCATTGTGTTAGGGAGGAGGAAGTATTTGACATCCTCCTAACCTGTCATGATGGGCCCTTGGGAGGCCACTTTGCAGCAAAAAGGATTGCCTTCAAAATTCTACAGCAGGCTAGTATTGGCCTACTCTCATCAAGATGTCAAAGATACATCAACCAATGTGATCGACGTCAAGAGATGGGGAAACTGACTCCAAGGGATGAAATTCCCCTCCAACCTCAAGTGACCTTCGAGCCATTGAGAAGTGGGGCATGGATTTTGTGGGTCCTATCAACACTCCTTCAAAGCAAAGGTCTTACATCATTGTGTGCACTGACTACCTGACAAAGTGGGTAGAAACAAAGGAAATCAAGGCAACGACAAAAGAGAGTGGCTGAGTTTTTAAGGTAAAATATCTTCTACAAGTTTGGCTACCCAAGAGAGTTAGTCACTGATCAAGGAAGCCAGTTCACCTCTAACCTAATTGAAGACCTGCTCGCTCATCACAAGATCAAGCACAAAAATTCCACCTCGTATCACCTACAAGAAAATGGGTAGGTGGAAGTCACTAATAGAGCGTTGGAAGAGATTTTGACTAAGGTGGTGAGAAGCAGCAGAAAGGATTGGGTAGATCGCCTGGTTGAGGCCACCTGGGCCTACAACACCACTTGGAAAACTACAACAGGTTTCACACCTTATGAGCTGGTCTACGGGAAGAAAGCTTTGCTATCCATAGAGTTCGAGTACAACACATTGAGGATGGCAGCTCAACTAGACTTATATCTCAGCCATGCACAATAGGAAATATTACTGCATCTGAATGGATTAGATGAACAGAGAATGTAGGCCCTCCTCCACTCAGAAGTGGTTCAACTCCAGAGAAAGATATGGCATGACTGACACCTTAATGAAAAGCAATTCCATCCAGGAGATTGGGCACTACTGTATGACTCAAGATACAAGGATTTCAAAGGGAAACTGAGGACATGGTGGTTAGGACCATATACAGTGGAAAAATGCAATGACAATGGTTCAATCCTTATCAAGACCATTGATGAAGAAACCATCCCCATGCTTGTCAATGGACATCGATTGAAAATCTACAGGAAACTCCTTTTGAGGTAGGAGTTCATTGAAACTTTGGATAAATCAGTGCTCTAGTGGAGCAGGGCCCTGTCTCTATTCCACCCACACCTTGATCATCAAAAAAAGAAGAAGAAGAAGAAGAAGAAAAAAATAGGCCTAATCTCTGCGAAATAATTACAGGTTGTAGGGAATACATTGCAGGTAAGGAGGGTCGCACAAAACAAGGATAGGGGTCCGCACCAGGCTATAGGACACCCTCACAGACACTTCCCCCATGACCACTTGCCTTTGCTATGATTTGATCGCATTCAGGTTCAGATTTCACCTTCTACAGGAAAGCTTTGCTTCTTCTACAGGAAGTCTATGTCTTCTACAAGAAACATCTTGTAGAACCTTCGAGCAAGCCAAAATTGATTTTAGAGGGGAATATGAAGGTTGGAATATATTTGTTAGGCTTGCAGCCACCCTTGTTTCCACCCATCACCATATGGCACCCTGTTCCATCTCTTTACATCGCTGTCACCCACTTGGTTATGTGTTCTTGCACAGTCATACAAGAAACCCTGTTTTCCTTAGATTGAGAGCAAGAATTTTTAGTGATAAGTCAAGTAACAAAGTCTCACTCACCCTACTTGTCAAACTCCATCTGGACTCTTCATCAACGAATCCCTCGTTAGCAATATAGCCTTGCTCGTTTAGCTTGCATCCCAGGAGGAGAAGCAACTACAAGAAGTCCTACAGGAATCCTGTAGCAGCTAATCCCCTAGAAGACATACTCTGGAGGTAGGGACAACCAAAAACAACAAAGGGAACATGCAAAAGGCTCCTCTTGGACGTGAAAACATCCTCAGCAGCCAAAGCCAAACAGAACTTGTGCATTTAGCGTTGACAACTGAAGGATCAGGTTCCAAAACCCGTGCATACAACATCAACAAATGAAGGAATGGGTTCTAACAGCCGTTCATGAGGTAGCAGCAAGCAAAGGAATGGTCCCAAGAACCAAAGTCTGCATAATGCGTCCACGGCCACGCAGGTAAATGTCTAAACTCATTCGTCAATTGCATAAACTATATTTCAAAAGCTGCATGCCTGCGAAAATGGTTCGGATTGAATGGGATCGGTGGCCAGTCAACTGGACACCCTTATCCAGTCACATAGCTTCGGTGGATCCGAACAATCTTATTTACATTCAAAATTGTCGATGAGAAGTGCAGCCGACACGTGTGGAGTGTCCTGTCGAGGAAAATCGTCGGGACTGGTAGTGGTGGCAGCGGTTAATGGCAGAGGGGAGGTGATGACGGTCAGAGACATGCAGGGAAATTATGGCCGTGACGTTGGATCAACAGTTTGATCTGGTCACCTATTCCCCTCACCATGAATTACGCCACAGTTAAAAAATGCTCGGCTGAGACGCACACCACCTTCTGTTCATTTGCACTTGCAACATCCTCGGCCGAAGTACACGTCCTCTGCTTCCAAAATCTGTTAACCTGTTGTTCTCCACCGGTTTTTCATCCTGATTCAAAAATCTCCTGCATATCGGGCTCGTTCAAGGGTGTAGTGACGTCCTATAGAAACCGGCGGGTCTTCTACAGGAAGCGCTCTACAGGACGTACGACACAACTTTCCGAAGTAGGGAAGCCTGGACTTTTCTTCGTCGAATTTGGAGTTCCGAGAGAGGTAGGCTCAAAAACAATCTTCCATGCATGTTATGTTTCAAAAAGGTGGTAAATTGAACTATCTTGAATTGGAGAGTCAGAGAAAAGTCTACCTATGAATTGGAAATAGCAGTTGCCTGTGTGTTGCACGGAATTTCTCAGTCAATTCTGCGTCAAAATTCTCCTCCACGGTTCTTGTTAAGAAAAATTCTCTGGTAGGAAAGATACGCAACTATGAGGGCTAGCCTGTGTATGAAGAATTTGAGTTTGCATGTTTGTATGTATGCTGGGAATAAAAATTGAGCTCTGTACTCTGTCTATGGAAACCCAACTTCTCCTTTCATAAACGGATAACTAAGTTCTGGGCACCAATAGCCTTAGAACCAGTGAATTGGTGCTAATTGATAGTTGAAATCCCATCTCCAAGTTCAGGGGAGGAATCCATGAACAACATTCCCTTTTTTGATCAGAGCATAAAATAGAGCACTCTCACCATGCTAGGGGGTTTTATAAGGAAAGAACCCTCGGATCCAAGTAAGTTGCACAAGCATCTTGAGGTGGTAGACCTCTTCACCTGAGCCAATTGGATGTCCTTTTGTGACAAAATTCAGGGCCATGACGATGAGATAATGGAGAAATTTTTAATGTCCCTGAAACCTGAATCAAAGACACAGGCCACAGTGAATTTTAGGGGTTTGACCCTAGAACTGACCCCTAAGCTCATCAGCTGTGTTATTGGCCTACCATTAGGGCTCCCTTGGAGCAAGGAAGAGAGGTCATTGGGCTAAGCAGCCAAGAAAGCATTCTTTTTTCCCAAGGAACATCCTGTAGAAGATAAGAATGGGGTCCGGAGAACCAGCTTACCTCCTCTCTGGAGCGAAGTCAGTTTCCAAATCATGAAATACATTACCTGTGAAGGGAGGTTCAACATTTTCCATGACTATCATTTTAGGTTACTAAGTGAACTAAGACATGGAATGGATTTACCTCTAGAAAAGAAGTTGAGCATCCCCTATTTTCTTCTGCAGTCATTAATTGAATGTGGCACAAAATTGAATGAAGGGACACCAGATCAGTTAGCCCATCATGGGCTCATCAAAATTTTAGTGGAAGATTCCCTCCACACCTACACTATCCCCCTCTCTTGAGAAAATTTTCGAAACATGTCCAGAGATGATGATATTAGAATTCTGGCCGAGGAGCTCACCTCATCCAGCAGTGAAGAAGGGGAACACACTGAAGTAGGAGAGAAAGCCAGTGGTAGAGAAACACAGGACAAACAAACACAAAAATGATAGAAAGAGAAATGGGGAAGGGCCAAATTGCTGAGCCCAAAACAATAGGAGGAACAACAACACAAACACCTAGGGAAAAATGATTGCAGAGTAGAGCAGAGAGGATTGAAAAAGTCCAAATGAATGAGGGCATAGCCAAGGCAACCACACAAAAACTAAAAGGAAAGACACATCCAGCCAAGCAAACCGAAACAGTTGACACATGACTTTTTATAGGAAGCATGAAAATAGAACAGCAAGATGAGAAATCACCTGAGGTTTTGGCCAGGAAGGCAGCAGCTGTGCTAGCTGCCTTAAGCACATCTCTAAAACAAAAAGGGAAATGAAAAAGGTAGACATCCATGTACTTTAAAGCAAGACGAAGCACACGGATAAAAGTGGGCAGACCCCAACCACAGTCAAAAGAGCCAATAATCATTGAGGATGCCACAACTAAACAAAAGGAGGAGTCTCCCCCAAAGATATCCATCACCTATGAACGAGGAAGCCCGAAAACGTCCACCTGGAGAGAAAGGATTAAAATGATGGATTCAAAGACAGCTCTACAGGAAGTTGAGACAGTTCTATAGGAAACGTTGGCTAAGATAAATGAGACCGATGAATTGGAGGAAAAGGCAGCTAAATCATCATAGGAAGAAGAAAAGGCTGAGAAAATTTTGGAACCAAGCCCTCAGCCTAGCTTGGGCTCCTACTATAACCTGTTATAGGCCGGAAAGATAATTCCCCCGAAATTTGCGGTGCCACTTTTCTTTGCACTGGAATAAGAGAGGGTGAGGACCCAAACTTGGATGAAGATCGCCAAGTCCAAAGGTGTGGCAGACATAGGTCCCCTAGAAGAACAACTCAAGCAATCAAGAAAATAATTGGCTATGGTAAGGCATGTGGAAAGCAGTCAGAGGGCCAAGCTACAGGAAGAAAACGAGTTGCTAAAATAGCATCTACAGTTACAGGGACACTATAAGGAAGATAGGCCCCACATCTTGGGAGAACAGTGGCAACAGGAAAAGGCCCCAACAGAAAAAGAAACCCTTGATGAACAACAAAGAACAGATGGGTTGCAGGTTGAAATTGAGGCACTAACAAAACATCTGCAGGAGAAGGAGTTGCAGGTAGTAGAGGCGATACAGTCTCTAAGGTAACAGGTACAAGAAAAGGAAGCCCAACTGGCCTTCATGGCCAGTTGGGTAGTAGAGGCCATGCAGTGTAGGAAACCTGCCAAGTCCTATGCCTTATACCTCAAGGATCAATGGTTGCAGTTCCAGATTAACACCTTGGCCCATAGGGGCACCATACCATTTCAAAACTACCATCAATTCATGGCTTTATGTGACAATAGCTCATCAGAGGACAAGGCCAAATTATCAGAGTTCTACTTACACAACTTGGCCCTTCCCAACATGAATTCGTGGGACCCCAATGCTATGGTAGGAGATGTGCAACTTATGGCCATGGCCTCTTGGCTAAATCATGAAGAAAAGAGGGCAGCAGAGGTCCGAAATATTATGGACAGGGAACTAAGGGAACCACTAATGATCAGAGCAGAGCCGAAGGATCCCTCAACATTAATATACACCCACCAACACTTGGCCAATGACTCTCAGACCCTACTAGATTACATTGAACGAAAAGCTCAAGCCATAGCCCATTTTGAGGACATGGAAAGACTGTTAGGGGATAACTGCATTCATGCTTACACACAGAGGTGGAACACACTGTCCCACAGCCTAAAAATAAGAGAGTACCACTCCCCAACAAGGATGAGGGAGGCCTTGGCAAAAGTACCCCTCTATAAACAATCAATACAAAATCTACAGGCCAAGTGGATCAGCCTAAAGTTCAGTCCTCCCTTGCTTTTGGGGCTGCTCAAAGGAGTGAAAGAAGAGGAGGAACATAGGTAGTGGGAGGAAGTGGAAAGAAAAGTAGGATTTCATGACCATGAAGAAGGTATCACCTCGGAGACCTGGGATGTGAGGGAGGCGGTCAAGGAAATCAAGGATGATGATTTGGATTAGTTGCTCAGACGATGAGCAACCCATTTAGCAGGGGGGTGATGATGAGCCCCAAAATTGGGTAACTTATTGGGCTCTTTCTGCCTAAATGTTCTTCATCAATCCACCATTTTTCATAGCTTATGCATGTTTTTTGAGTATATTTATGTTAGTTGAATGAATGAGAATAGTCACTTGACCAAGAAGGCTAACACGTGGTTATTGCAGATTTTTGGACAAATCTTGGACCAAGGCAAAGCATTTATGAGCTAGATGACAACCAATCATGAAGGAACAAGGGTGAGGATTCATAGGAAGGGTGTCTCCTGCAATAAATGGCCCCTTCCTCGAATTCTCCACCCTCAGCTTAGAGTTTAGCAGGCCACCAAAAAGGATTCCCAAGGGCAGCCGAGTAGTTTTGTGTAAAGTGAATGATCGCTGGCAGTTTGAGCACTCGAGTATTTGAGTTAAGGAGGGATGTTGGAGACCCTTGTAGTGTATAAGAAGGAAGGCTTCCAACCTTGGTAGGTTACTTTTTGAGCAGTTGTATTTTGCACTATAGTGCTGTCAGTTTTTCAGCTCATTTTGTAGCTTCTGTTGTACAACTTTCTTTGTGACATGGTTATTTTTGAGTAATGGAAAGCAGTTTCATTTGGCATCAGTTCTGAGCTTTCTCTTAGGAGCCTGTATCTCTTGGGGTTGGGCCCAACCCAAGTGCCAAGGCCTCCTTTGTACTGTTATATGTTTTTAATTCCTTTGCAAAATAATTTTTGTTAAGTAGATTAAAATCTTGCTTGGTTACCTAGGTCATTGTTGATGATTACACAAGTTTTTCATGTTCAGATTGATTTGATAGGTTAATAACCGAGAATATCTTTAGAGAAAGGCTATCAAGCACCCCTGATCTCACCTCTCCATCCGTGGGACCATGAGCTGAGACCAAGGTGTCCTTACCACCACCAAAAACACTGTCTTTGCTTCATCATGCAATTGTTAGTGTTAGATTCTCATTTGCAAAAGTTGATACCAGTTGTGGTTACATGCTTAGGTTCATTATTGCTTAGTTTGCATAGCTATTTCACATGATTTCGTTGCAAATAAACTTTTGTTGATTTTCTTTGCTCTTATTTAGGTCAGACTAGGTTAAAGTAGCTAGGTCCTTGGTTTGCCAAGTCTTTGTTCATTCAGTTTGGAAAATAACTTGCAGAGCACCTGTAATACCTCTCTATCTACCCTTATTCCATCAATCCCACCTGCTCCATCCTCTAACTTAGATTATTGCCTTACATTTGCGACATTCTCTTGCTTTGCCCTAATTTCCATATTTTTGTGCAACATTGCTCTACCCCTCCTTGAACAAATCCAACCATCCTCATTATTCCTCAGCTCCATCCACCAAGTCCTAGACCTCCTCACACCCTTATCTCACCTCCATACCCACTTATTCACCTTTCTTCCTCCATCAACCCTCCAAAATTCTCTCTTCGGAACATCCTGTAGAAGTTACAGAACATCCTGTAGAAGCTATAGTACGTCCTATAGAACCCCCGTAGACTTCTTGTAGAAGCTCACGAAAGTGGTTTCTTGATATCCAAACATTGTGAAACTCTCTAGAATGGTGCTAGGGACTCCTTAGGCCCTCTTCTCACCTTCCCAACCTCCTGCAAGCACCTCGCTAGTTCCATCCCTCACCTCGCCTCTGCACAGTCAACAACAATCGACCACATGCAAGTTAATTCAACAAATATGATTCAAAAATACAAGAAGATTTTCCTTTTCTAGATTCCACTTCAGAGATAGCTTAGACACACACACTTTACCTTTCCAAGAATCAATGACATCTTTTTCAGTAGCTTTCATCCTTTTTCTTGCATCAGTAGGGTTAGCTGGTAAAACTAGGGTTTGCTAGGGTTTGCATTTCCTTTCAGCTTTTTAGTTTCTTTCTGCAAGTAGATTAGCCTCTTTTGAGTTAGCTTTCATCCATCACAGTTAAAAGCTTCTTATAAAAACTCATAGAAGTGGGCTTAAGCTCCTAGCAGACTTGTGCCAGCTGATCCAGTGACAGCCTGCGGCAAGAGCTAGTACTTGTGCTTATATCACCGCCGCTTCCATGTTTGTTACGAACTACCGGGTTGATAAAAGTAAAGAAGGGAGTCCCAGGAGTTGCAACATTATTGCTGCAATACTAGAGCCCACCAATAAGCACATAACAACTTTAACCCTTAGTAGCTCCCACACACATATTCTTATTTGCATGTTTGTTTTTTGACACCTACAACCCCTCAAGTCATTTCATGAACTTTTTTGAGAGGCCAATGCACTTTTATCATAATTATTAAGTTATATGAAACCCACTTTGTATGCACATGGGGCCTTACCCCCCATACTCTTTTCATCTTATTTGGTCTGCAGTGCTAATGCGTTTATTAGTGTGCATGAAATAGCATATTTGCAACACCAGACTTTTTACCCTCAAAATATCAAAGCATATGCACATCAATACTCTGGTCCCAAAACATATACACATACATACACATGGGCATGATACCCCCACTAGCCTAATCTTTGCATGTACATGTTATTTACAATCAAGGGGTTGGAGTTGGGGTGTTAGAAAAATAATCCGACATAGACAATCTTTTAGAACCTAAAATACACTAGAGGATGTGTTCCACGGTTGGAACAAGGTATATTTATCTAATGCTTTATTGATATTTTTGAAATCAATGAAAATCTCGATTTCTACATTCTTATTCCTAACAGGGACCATATTGGATACCCATAGGGAATGATGAATGATAAAAAATAATTTTCCTCTTAGATTCATTTTCATTTGTTATTATATTGTTGAATACATATCTAAGAATGTTTGTTGAATAGGATTATATATTTCTTGAATGATATCACATCCTGGATGATTTTAGTGTCATGGGTCTTTGAACCAGTGTAATTCTACGAGAAAAAAGTCTTTATAATTCCTTAAAGAAATGAAAAAATGTAGCACTCTCAATAGGCACGTATCCAATACCTAGATTAATATTTTGTGGGTATTATTTGTTACGGATATTCGAACCACATATTTAAGAAATAAGTTCTCACTCTTTGGTTTTGCATCTAGAGGCAATGTATTAATTTATTGATCACAATGTCAATTTTCATTGATGATTGATCCCCTAAAAGTATCTCTCTATGTGAGGAATTCTAAAATAGGGGCACAACCATCAAAAAATATCTAGTTTGTAATATTGTTTGGTATAGAAGGTCTGGAAAATTGTTCATTAGAAAACATGTCCATAGAAAAGTTTCCCAATGGTATAAATATAGGAGTTGTGTTTTAAAGTAAATTTGCATTTGCATTTTGACTTCAATGTACATAATTAATATTGAATGTTTCAAAATTAGAAATAATAAACCATGCCTCATCTATATAATTCTTAAGGTGATTAAAATACAATGAATTGAATTTCCTAAATGTTTTATAACTATCTGTAAATCCTTATTAGTTGGTTCTATTTAACATCCAAATCTATCACTTTTTCAAGGCATTGTATCAAAACCTCATACTTAGTGACATTATTTGTGCATGGGAAATACAAGCGACAAGACATCAAATATTTGTATACTTTGAGATCTCTAAGAGTGCACCTAGACCTTGCTCATGAACTCAACTTAGAGCCATCAAAAAATAAAAACCATACAATTTAATTTACATCTAAATTTAGTAATTTTGAAAATAACTTTGTACATGTTCTTACATAATTATGTTGATAGGCGTTCTCTTTGTTGGCTTGGGGTGGGCAAACATTGTTCACCCTCGAGCAATGGGAAAGATTAAATTTCACCCTTCTAACCAATAAAATATTCCCATGTGTTTGTCCCTCTAACCAATGGAAAATTTTCATTTGTCCAAATTGCTTTCAGCATGTTTTCTCCTACCTGTGTGTTTCTACAGCACTTTATGGCATCCTCCACCCTATTTGGAAACCTTCTACTCCTCTCTGGCGAGTTGTACCTGTTAATTGTAGGTATGTTCTATGCTGAGAGCAAATTTACTTCAATTTTCCATATTAGCTCAATATCAATTCTAGATTAGCAATCACATTTAGCATGATAGTAAAATGGAGATATAACATAAACATAAATCGTAGAAAACAAGCCAAGACAAGACAACACAAGATGTGGTGCTAGCTAGGGACAAACCCTAATGCGGGGAAACCCTTGATCAATTCTTCTTATGTTCTTCAATAGTTCAACAGAGAGAGAGATAGTACATATACGTTAGAAGTCAACATTTTGACTTGACAAAATAAGACAAGAGATCTTCACTAAGAAGATAACACATGAGGTAGCTGATTTGAACTCAAGTGAAGGCATACTGCTTCAACTAATTCTCCAAGGTGATTCCATCACCATGCTACACCCATCATAGTGTTGCACCCATCACTGAGTTTTTCCCATCATTGTGTTGCTCCCATCACTGAGTTGCACCCATCACCGTGCTGCACTTCTTTACACTATGTTGCACTCATCACACTGCATACAATCATCATTGCGCTGCATCCATCATGGTACACTTCATCATCACTATGTTGCACCATGCTAAACTATGTTGCACCATTCATCATCATTATGTTGCACCATTGTCATGTTGCACTATACTGCACCATTCATCGTCATTATGCTGCCCATTCGTCATCACTATGTTGCACCCATCATGCTACACTTCATCATCAATATGCTGCACCGTTCATGTTGCATGATGTTGTACCATTCATGTTGCACTTTCATCAATACTTTCATGGAACAACCTTACTTGCTTGCTATGGCTTGCAGCCTAGCAAAGTAGCTAGCTACCAAGTTCTTAAATGGAAACGATACTCTAAGACTTCTAATATAGAGACAGTTTCCCCCAACTTACCTATGCCTTAGAATAGTTGTAATTAACATTTTTGCTGCTAGGCTTCTTTTGCAACGTTAGCTATATTTGTGATAACGAATTAAGCCTTCTTGAGGCTTGAGATTAGGGCCTCTTCTAGGCCTCCTTCCTGTGGCTTAGCACAGTGTATGAGTAGCATATAGAAAGCTAAGTATATGCATCCTCCTTGACTTCAGCCACAATGTTTAGGGCACTCAAGGACAACGTTAGGGTGACTGTGTATTCCCTATCATTAGGTCAGCATATAGATCTCAATTCAGTGGATAGAGTCTCCATTATGACAACAAACATTAGGAGTTGTTCAAACATCAGATTAAGGCTCTCTTTTACTACATTTTGAGGGTCTCTTGTAACGACAAATTGTGACCAGTGGCTAGGGCATTTAGGCTTATCCTTTAGTTGAGTGTAAGCCTCTTTTATGAGGGCTTACACTTCACTACCCTCATTGACATCATTGTATGTGTAGCTAGGGCTCTGGACTTTAGGGCAGTGTTAGAAGCCTATCTTCATAACTGTGTTAGGCCTTCATCTCCATGCCAGCGTTAGGAGCTAGGGCATCCTCTCTTAGGGTAGCGTATTCTCTTATGAACTCTTCCTTCCACAAAAACAAAAACAAGTGGGGAGGAAGAGATAACAAGAGGTGTGAGTGTGTGTCTCAAATGACTTGCAAACCTCTTCTATTTATAGTAAAACGTTGAATATAGATGGGGTTATTTGGTTGTTCGTCGACCTTGACAAATTGTCACATAACACAATTAAATTCATATCTCCATGAATACATGTTGGAATCATATGATTTTTAGATCAATCCTACACCTATCGATGAGAGGAATCTAGGAAAAATATCAGCTACCATCAATAAGTAGACCCACATGGAGTTTGGCCCTAGTTGCCAATTTTAACAGTACCCTTCTCCTTCCCGCTGACCAGTCTATCACTGTCTGCCATACCATACCTTTGGTATTGAATTATTGCACTGGGCATAGGGTATTAGTTGTAGGTGCCACAAAAAAAAACAAAAGATGGATTGTAACCCAACTCTTATCCAAAGGAGTCAATATCAGGGTTGGTGTCTGTAATGTGGACAGTGCCAAGAACAAGGTGCTACTTAACTAAGTGAAGCAATGGTCAATGTTGAAGCTACCATCTATGCAACAAGGTTCCGCTCCTTATTAGATTTTATAGCTCCTTTTTTATGCATGCCATAGTTTACAGGTCTATCATGTTTACAACTTTTACCTAACGAAGCATGGATGTGTAAGAATTGTACAACATTGAAAGACCTAAGTTCCTCTTCTCCCCATTGATTACCTATTTCTTCACTATTCCAAAGCTTTGACGTAGGTGCCAAGCATAAGGTTAATATTTTTTTCATCATAAGCCTTGGATTCCCAATTTCCGATTACTCTTTTTCAGAATTGTGATTGATAAGTTTAACAATCTCAGTTTTTGGGTATCTGGGTCCTCAACAAACTATTGATTTACTGTGTGAAAAGGAAGTGGGTCTAATCAAGCATGTCTTCTGCAGGATAGAATTTGGGAGGGTTTTCATTGGATTTGGGTACCTGTGGTTGTTTAGAATGCCTGGGAAAATTGCCTCATTCTTTTCCTTGAGGGCCTAAATACCTCTTTTGTGATACATTTTCGATTGTTTGGCATGCTAGGAAAAAGTGCCCCCATTCTTTTTCTTGAGGGCCTAAATAACCCTTTTGTGATACTTTTTCAATCTAGAAAAACGACCTAATCCCCTTATCAGTTCTTTGTTTCTTGAAACCCTCTGCTTCCCATGTTAATTTCTCCTTCTGCTGCTGCAACAATCTCTTTCTCTGATATCAACTACAGAAGACGGCTTAATATGAAATGATACAATTTTACTACTAGTGTTTGGGATTTAAAAAAGGTTTGGTGCACCTAGTTTGGTAATAAAAACATGAGTAGAAAGTAGTGCTTTTTCTTTATATGCCAATTTTGCTCCCTTGGATCCTAATATAACATGCATTGAGTTTCAAACAACCTTGCCTCCAAAGAAAAAAGAAGACCAAAGAGTCTGAGATGTTGAAGCCTTAAAGGCCTTATAACTTGTTCCCGAGATGAAGAAGTATTTGGCTGCGAGGTTTAGTTTGAGATTAGGAATGAAGCCACATGGTGTAAATTTCCTAGGCAACCTGAATACAATATACCCCACTACTAAATTTTCAACATATAGACAGGTAAATATACAAATAATGCAAATCTAAATTGTGTCATAGCTTTCCTTCCTACTGTGAGTCAATTGCATTAAAAGACGCCTTGGTTTCAGAAAATAAATGACACCTTTTCAAGTGCATGTAGCACAAACAACTGGCTATAGAATTTCCAAGCCTTTCTAGTGTAAAAAGTGATGGTTATGTTCTGAACTTAGAATACCCGTGTAAAAAAAGATAGAAACCCAAATATAAATCCCTATGGCCAACATACAAGTATAGACATGAATGCTATTATGTAGATGCAAACCAATTCTTTTAAGCATTTTGTAAAATACTTTTCATTCAAACACATAACAACTTCAAAATTATAAATTTTGAGTCATAATTAAGAGAGGATTGTGATTTCTAGGCATTAAGAAAAATTCACAAATGTATAATTTGCATCTATAGTCATCATCAAAAGAATAAACCTAACTCTGTTGTGCATGTACAAGAAAATTCATTAAAAAATTTCATAAAAAATTAAGTCTCTTGTCCAACCAATGAGGGCCAGTTTGTATTGGTTAGGTACTAGTCTAGTCAATAAGCTGGTTCAATACCATGCCCAATCCAACGGAGCGATTTGACCAATTCTAATTCTGACAAGACCTACATATGAAAAAGCGTTCAAACAATTGCATTACTTTATAATGTTGAATAATATGACCCTAGTGCATGTTTCTACTCAGAAAAACCACTAGAACACTTGCATGATAAAGATAGGATAAACACCCAGGGGGGTCTATAAAAAAATTCTCCAGACCTAAAGCTAAATTACTAGCACTTTTCATTGTCTGAGACTAAGAAAGGGAAGCAAAAACACAGACTGAAATTTCAAATTGTAAACAATGAAAAAACATGGAAAGTTTTACTTCGACTGTCACTTTAGTGATCAATAAACAGCCTCTTCCAGTCTCTTAAGAAGACCCTCAAGTCTGTCCAAGACTTGTTAGTGATTGTCCTGCCATAAATCTCAATGTGGCTGTCAAAGGTAGAGAGTGCAATATTGATATGGAAATATGCATGGGTAATGAAATTTCTTGAAATAAAGATGCACATTCAGCACCGAGAAGCATCAAAACCCACAAAGGAAAGCTCACATATAGGGCAGATATTTCCTTGTATGACTATAACAAAGCATGTTGTACAATATGGACAGGACACATCCTTCCGATTAACCATGGTATATAGGTGTAAAAGTTATTGCATCACCAACAAAATGCTTTCTAAAGTCAAAATCATAATTCAATTTTTTGGCATCCTGCAGTTGCCTTTCGCATGCATGCAGAACTTGTTGTACCTTTGTTGAATGGTTTGTAGGGATTCACTTTCCAATAGTCATCAAGAAACGTTAACTGTTGTACTAAAGCTCCATCCCTTATAACAAACACCCATGGTATTCAACAAAGCCAACCTCAAATGGAATTTTTGAAGGTTGTTATGAATAAAATAAGCTGCAAGCTCTTTCTATTGAATAATATCATCCTTAACTTCCTTTCTCTTGAACTGCATCTAAAGACCCAGAACATAACTGCAAGCTCACATATAGCACATAGACTTCCCTTTATGATTGGAATAAAGTGTGGTGTACAATGTGGACAGGACACATGCTTCTGACCATGGTATAGAGGTGTAAAATTTGCTCCAAAAACAACAAAAGGATTTATGAAGTCATAATTCAGTGTTTTTAGCATCTTGCAACTGCCTCCCACATGCCTGTAGAACTTGTTGGGCCTCTGTTGCATGGTTTGTAGTGAGCTCATTTTCTAGCAGTTATTAAGCCAAGTTAGCAATTGTACTAAATTTCCCTAGCAAACACCTATGGTATTTGGCAAAGCCAACCTCAAATGGACTTTTTGAATGTTGTAATGAGTAAAATAGGCTGCAAGCTCTTGTTGTTCGACAATATGATCCTTAACTTCCTCTTGACCCCCATTTGAAGACCCATAACACATTCTTTAGAAATTCCAATCAGTTTCTTCACCTTCTCAACCTCCTAAATAGAATCTACATCAATAATTGGAATTGCATGCAATATTGTAAGAAATAACCTTAATGCTTCACTAAACTTCCCATATGTTGTGGCTTTGTAAGCTAACTTCCCATCTATTGTGACTTTCTAAGATAGTTTAAGTTTCTCATCTAATAGAAAAAGCTTAAATACCAAAGCTCATGGACCTCTGACATTTGAGCTAGTAGTCTTACTCTAGCCTCCCTCTATTGCTAAGAAGACCACAGTGAAGAAACAAATGTAGGGAGGCATGTATGGATGCCCATGTAAGATCCAAAAACAAAGGTTTTAAATTTTAATGGAGTGAAATTCTTAATACCAAGTTGTTTACTTGAGAACTGCATCGCCATATTAATGTTACTAGTAGTTGCATTCTCACCTGCAAGAAAATATTTTATGTATCCATATTTGAATTAGTGGCATATGTAGTGATGGCTTAACTAATGACATTATGAGTTGTACTTGCAACATTTGCAACTTAGACATCTATAGGGAGCTTCAAATCTTCTACATCCCATCCTACCTCATCGTTATTGTTTCCTCTCACTTCTCTATCATTGACCACTACAACTTCACCATTTTGTTTTTCAACTCTAGAAGTGTCAAGGTCTTAACCCCTATTGGTTACAACTCCTTCATCCTCTTCTTCATGGACTGCACCCCCTGCATTATCCAACCCACCAGAAGTGTTAAGGTCTTAACCCCTATTGGCTGCATCTCCTTCATACTCTTCTTCATGGACTACAACCCCTGCATTATCCAACCCACCTTCAAAAAGGCCTTCCATAACCCTTAATAAAAACCATTCACGATTGTGACAAATTGATGAAGGAGGCACAATAAGTGATGATTTATTTCTAGATGGAAGAGTTGGCAGATTGCCACCTAATTATTAAGTACAAGCATATCAACAATCTTTGTAAGCCCATGAACTACTGCACTCACATATGGGCATTGTGAAACTGACCCATAACATGATTTTATATTTATGCAATCCCCAACATCTTTAAAAACTTATCAATATCGTCCATGACAAGATAAAAAATGGAAGCCTTTCAAAATTATTTAATATTTGGTAAGCATATTCAACAATGGCAACATTTCCTTACCAAAGGGCCTCATTTTCCAAGTGTATACCAGTGACCTTAACATCTCTCTGTTTTGCAGAAGCAACATCAATTTGAATAGTTTCACCCTACACTACTAAGTTAAATCATGCCTTCTCGTCTTTGAAAAAGTGAAGCTGCTTCTGGGAAGCCCTTTAGATGCAGCTAAGAAATCACTACCTGTCCACAAATCAGTTCCTAATCATGCTCATAACATTTTCATAGTTCCTTTTTATCAGTGCTAGCTTGAATATATACTCATGCATCAATTTGTATGACACGGTTATTTCCAACTCATTTAGGAAATTGACAGAATTATCAGACACCTTCATTACTTTAACATCAAATGTTCCAATAAGGCCGCCATTTTTGTTTGGAATACAAAAAAGCACAATTGTCACCCTAATCACCACTCTTAAGTTTTGACACAAATAATCTTATGTAGAGAACAATGTACAAGCTCCTTGCTTCCAATGATGATTGCATGCTTTCTCAGCAAGGCTACATTTTCCATGTCATCTGACTAAATGTATTTAACAAATGGAATATGGAGGTCCCCAGGTACAATCCTCTATTACAAACCAAGGTCATTGTCTTTTCTTCTTGCATTGTGTCACCCTTCTGTCCCAACACTATCTTTTGGCCCAAGAAAAAGGTTTTATGTTCCTGCACAGAAAATTGTATCCACAGTTACTGGACAACTAGACTTCTTGATCACCTTATTTTCTATGATTTTAATCACTTGGTTATGACCCATGTCAGTGACTGTCGATTGATTGCAATAAAAAAAGGCAGCAGGTCCTCCAAGCCACTATCTTTTCTTCCTGCATTGTGTCACTTCTCCCAAGTCCCAACACTACCCTCTGGCCCAAGAATAAGTTCATATCGCCCACCATCAACATCCAAACGTGTAAGGACAACATTCTCCATGGGCCTAAACAACAATGATCATCATCCTTGATCCAATTCATGCATCCAACCCTTCTTATATGTATAAGTTGAGAGTATTTTTGAGTTGCAAATTGATGAGCAAACAAAAAATGGTCATTGTTGCAGTATAGGGTGCCCTCATAAACAAAAAAAGCAGACATTTCTCTTTCTAACTTGAAAACAATCATCCCATGGTCATGCCCAGCAGCAAGAAGATTCATATCAAGATGTGCTACAAGGATCCAAAAGCAATCATGGTCTCTACGAAATGTTTGGACACCTCTACAATACTTGGATACATCTCAAACTTAGATACTTTTATCTTCTAAATTTTAACAATAATGTTGTGGTGTGGATGGAACATCACACAAGACATATAGTTCACATTCCCTCTTAAAAGTTAAAATATCCAACTTCCCAAGCTTGGTACCCAAGAACAAAAAACATACTAACTTTTCACAAATGAATTATCTACAAATTTTTCATGTGCCCTCCTAAAGTTTTCAACTTCCTAGGCCTTGATCTTTGAGAAAAAAACTAAATTTTCACAAATGAATTATCTACAAAATTTTCACATGCCCTCTTAAATTATCCAACTTGCGAGGCCTTGGTATCCGAGAACAGAAAAAACCTAAATTCTCACAAATGAATTACATGAAAACTGAGATGCTACTCAACAAAGAGGAGTAACAGAAAAAAAAGTTAATATATCTCTAATGAAATATACATAACTTCACCAAGCAATTGAATCTGCATTACATTCAATCTACTTGGTGACCATCTGCTCTCGACACAATCAATGGCAAGCTGGGATGAAAAGCAACAACCCAATTCACTCCACGGTCATGACATTCCAAAACATATTTGACAACAACATCACCCTATCCAAAAATATCTATGTTCATTTGTGTTAACCTTAATATCATCAATAGAAAGTTTTCCTCCTCAGAGCACAAATATCCCATACACAATCAGTCTGATCCAAGGGGCTTCAAATAACCAAATCTTAGGATGAAAAGAAACACACATTACACAACAAATGTCGCCAGTAAGCTTAGATACAAGTTCAAGATTTCCAGTTCCATATCGTTATTGTTTGTTCATCATTGTAACTGACAATATAAGGATACTCATTGTGGAACTTAACTCTCTGGATATAGGCAGTGGTGCATATTGTAGTTCCATATATTGATCTTAAAGTCATTCCCTGTAACATTAACAAGTAAATTGGAGTTATAACAACTTTTCATAATTGTATTTTTGACTGTTATGTCATATGAATTATAGTTAATATCATTTACAATCGAAGGCACTACCCTTTAGATGTCCTAAATACACACACACAATGTCTACATAAGAAGCTACATGGTTGGGAAGCTTCTCTAAACCTACCAATTCTAAAATAACTTTTTTTGTTGGATGGGAGAGGGTGGGATTTTTTCTTGCAGCTGTCCTTTGGCTAAGTGGCTGCACTATGAGAGGCATTTATAAGCCTACCAAAATGACCAAGGACTTGTCATATGGCCATATCCCCACCTATTCATAAGGTTTTAAACTAGGTATACTAGTTTGTTTACCTTGTGACCTTTTTCCTTGCATGTAATTTCTCACCCCACCCTCCATCCGGTAGTGAGACTGAGATATTCCTCATAGCTCCAAACAAAAATTGACTCTATTCCTCATAGCTCATGAAGAAGAGCTCCAAACAAAATTGACTCACAAACAGGGAAAGATAACATTTTCTTCCCAACCATCAAAGCTAGACCCAATTGACACCACTACAAAACTTGCCACTAGACGTGTAATTTTTAGACATTTTACAATATAGAGCAAGTAAAGCTAATCTACTAGTTGATCCATGAAAATTTTGTCAAAATACATCAGGGACTCACACAACACCAATGTGTTCAAGACCCTCTCCATGTCACCAAGGTGTTAGACACCCACCATTCCCGGATATAAAAATGTATCCATTGAAACCCATATCAATTGTCCAATTGATGGAACTACTGAAAAATGAACCTTGGTGATCAGTTTCAAAGTGCTACTCAATCTTTGAAATACATAAAAAAGGAAGTTCACATGGACCACGAAACATGCAATAAATATCCAAGCTAGTTGGCTTACCTACAGACACAAACACGACTGAGCCTTGTGAAAATGTACTCCTCTAATTGACCCATCATGCTCATCAAATCTATTAATGTTCCCATCTGATAATGCCATAACTGAATAACCCCACCGTGAAGACTGGCCAGGATCCATGGCCTTTTCATATAAAAGCTCAACCCCTTTACCCAGTTACTATGGGACTCGAATTTGGTCGACATTGCAAATGATCTTCTAGCCTATATACCATAAAATGGGTTGAATCAACATACAAAACCACTACAAACCCTAGACTAAACCCCACATGCAATGTCATGAACGATCCAAACCATTTTCCCCATATTTATGTGGTATTGTAGTGATGCGTTATTATTTCTCCTTTAATATTCTTATTTATAACAAAGGTTTTGAGGCATTCCCCTCCTTTATGGGGAGAAATTTCTTAATGTGAATTTTATAGATGGCCTTGCTCTCACTACAAAGCTCATTCAGTCGTTTAGTGGAGGGAATGACACACTGTCTTGATATCGTCACTACATCAACAGGCATCATGATTAATCAAGAAAAGATAGAGGCCTTTATTATTTGGGTAGGAAGATTTTCTAGATTGGCTTGTCAATTAGGGGATTATTGTTTCTTAAGATAACTTAAGGTTGGGTTCCCTCACTTGCCTTGATAGTCTCTCTTCATAGAAACTTAAGGTAAGTGAATTCAAATAAACTCTTCAAGTAATGATCATTTATGTGTTATTTATGTTGACGATGCATATGCTAGTAATGCAATCGGCGTTGATAAGGAAAATCTTGTAGCTCTCTCAATAAAGGAAATCATTTTCCTTTTCTAAAGGGAAATCCCTTTACTAGTGAGGGAAGGATATTTCTTTCCTCTAACTCAAGGAATCACCTTGCCAGTATAAAATGAAATTCCTTTTCTTACAGAAGATTAGAGAAGTATAAATCTAAAAAATAATTAAAAAGTAATTTGAAGGACGAACTTGAGAATTGGTTGAAACATGTTCTTGAGAGGAGATCCTAGAAAGAAGCAAAGCATAGTTAATCATTAAAAAATAATGACTTTTGGAGACACAAATTATAACTACTAGTACTACAAAAAAAGACTTTTGGGGGGGGGGGCGTATGCTGCCTCCAAAAGTGGGAATTAGAAGCAGTTTTAGCATTAGTTGCAGTTTTTAAACCCTCACTCAGCCCCCAAGCCCCTAAAAGCATCACCTCTAAAAGTGAAGCCTTTTAGGGGCTGTTTTTTAAGAGAGATGAATTGCCCACAAATGTGTCACTTTTCAAAGGGGGTTCCAAACTTGAAAACTGACTTTTGGGTGCAATTTTTTAGACCCCCCCCCCCTCCCTTCAAAGCATCACCTGTAAATATCAAGCCTTTTAGGGAAGGTATTTGAAGAGATAGCATTGATGGGTAGTCCAAATGGTTAGTTGAAGCCCCCCTGCCAAGTCATTGGCCCTCTGTTATGAGGGGTTGGTTAAATTATCCTTGGATTCGTTAGGGTCAAGTGCCAAAAGTTGGGTCAATTAGGTGTGAGGGTGCTTCAAGTGGGGTAGCCTAAGGGCATCGTGAGGAAAAACAAAAAGGTCTTTTAAGAGATATGAACCAACCCCAAAAAGTGATTTTTAGGAGTGATTGCAATAGCCCTCAAAAGCCATCTTTCAAGGTTTGTTGTAAATTACCTCCAAAAATTCACTTTTGGGGGTGATTTGAAACCCCCTTGAAAATTGACCTATGGGGGCAATTTAAAACCCCCCTTGTAGCAACGAATCTTCATCAAAAGTGACATCACAAATTAATTCCACCTCCCTTTGACCATGAACACAAATTTTTTATGCCTTTGAACTTTCACTATAGCCACAAATGTTCCTTTCTTCTGAGATGCATCTAGTTTGTTTATTTTATCTTTTGTCACATGAAAGTATATGACACATCCAAAAGTTATAAAATGAGAAACATTAGGTTTCTTACTAGTAAATACTTCTTTGGGTGTCTTGAAGTGTAAAGCTTGATGTGGGCATCGGTTTTGGACATACACAATAGTGTTGGAATATTCTCCCCATAAGAACTTTGGAAGACCTTGATCATGAATCATAGCCCAGCTAGCTTCAATGATAGTATGATTCTTCCTTTTGGCAACACCATTTTGTTCAAAAGCATAAGTGGTTGTAGTCTCCTTCTTAATGCCAGCTTTTCTGCAATAGTCTTTGAATTAATTAGCCTCATATTCAGTCCCATTATCAATCCTCAAAATTTTGATCTTCTTCCTTGTTTGATTCTCGACCGAGGCTTTGAAGGTGAGGAACCATTTGAATGCTTCATTATTATTCTTTAAGAAATAGATCCATGTCTTGTGAGAGAAGTCATCCACAAAAATAACATAATACAAATATCCACCCAAAGATGTAACGAGCATCATACTTGATAGATCAGAATGGACCAATTGAAGAATATCAATGGTTTGAGTCTCACTTGAGGGGAATGGTCCCCGTGTATGTTTTCCAACTTCACATACAAAACAAACACTGATATGAAATCACCCCTAGGTGACCTAAAGAAACTAACGAAGGTATTACAGACTCATGTGCTGGTGTGTGTCTATGTTATCTTAGGCAACGTATTGATAAGATTGCAATATAAATAGACACTTGAAACAATAAGAGATCACAATAAGCAAAATAGAAACACAACAAAATTTAATAAGGATTTCACCCAATCCTCTTGGGCTACATCTCCTGGTCCCAGTTTCAATGGTGGCCTTTTTATTATGTTTTTAAAGAAGAGTATTATAATAAGGAGCTCAATCTAAGTCTCACTTGACAGAGGATGATCAGTAGGATGGCACTTGGAATTCCCAAGTCCTTAGAGTTCACAGACTCCCCTTACAGACTTTCGACCTCAATTGGTCTTTGACTGCTCGATGCTACCCTTACTCTGATGGTTAGCACAACTTCTATGCTCTATGAAATCTTTCCTTTCTTTTTTTGTCTCTCAGCCTTCAAATTCTTCACTGCTTCTCCTTCTGACTGTCTCTCTCTGTCTTGTCTCTGTCAGCTCGTGGCTTTAAAGCTAGTTCATTCCTGGATTATTCATTTTGGCTTCCTAGCTCTCTGGATTGCCTGCATCTATTTGCTGGGACTTCTCTACCCTGCATCATCATTGTTGTGTAACGCTTCGCAGAGAGGCAACCACCTGTCTTCTTGCGAACTGAGTGTTAGTTCTTCCTGTATGGTTGTTTTTTCTGTTATTTCCCAGATGCCTACGAAACATATTCTTCTGTCGACTCATTGGTCAAACCAGACTTCAAATCTTTATGCGTTGTATCTTATTTCTCCCTCGAGTCTGGTCATCCATTGGGTTGAACCCCCGCCATTTGATATGGAGCCCCCAAATCCTACGGTCTTCACTTATATTACGCGATTGAGTTGCTCGATCATTAGTCCGGGATGTAAGCAGTTTTTCTCTCTCCCCACTGGACACACATCAGTCGGTGTATGGAATCACTAGGTCTTCAACCAAACCCACTTACCACCTGAAATGCCTCTCATATTCTACCAGTTTTGAGCACGGGACCTGCCTGTCAGTTTTAGTGCTTTCCCATAGTTTTCTGGTTTCCCTTGTGACCGAGTGCTCAGGGCTTTTCCTTCTCGAGGGGTTTTGCCTAGCAATATGCAATTTGTGCTAATCGCATATCAGAAACAACCTCCGTTTTTGGGTTTGAGCTTCCCAACTGCCATTTTTGCACCATGCACAATCCCCATGGGCCAACAGTCAGTGCGCTTTGACTAAAGGTCCTCGTTGCTCCATGCTGGCTGCAAATTACCATTATTCATAGGCTATTTCTGATATCTATATGATTTCTTGAAGTTTGTCATCCATTCTTAACAATCATGGAATTGTTTGATGATCCGATTCGAATCATGGCCTTCCCACTAAAAAATCTTTTTAACCACCAAAAGTTTGTTTTCAAGCATCAACTAAGTGAGGATACATATTTCTCACCTGTCCAATCTCTATCCATTTTGCACTGCTTGGCTTTGAACCCCTAAGCCCAATTCTGAGGTACTCAACATCTCCCTTTCATGTCGTTCTCACCTTCCTATCCAGAATTGTGTCTTCCTGCAATTCATTAAGATATTCATGTAGCAGGTCATCAATAGAAGGCAATTGACTCTGTTCTTCAAGATCCTCAATTAATGAAGGTTCAAATAGTCTCAAGATGTCTACATTGATGACTGAGTAGATGTGCATATAAGCTGGCAAATTAAGGTGAAAAGAATTCTCACCAATTTTCTCAAGGATCTTGAAAGGTCCATACTTTATTGGTTTCAACTTTTTACCTTCACCTTACATCTTATCTTTTGTGATATATAGGCAGATTTGATCACCAACTTGGAAACTATGCTCCATCCGATGCTTGTCATGCTTTGCTTTGTATTTGGCCTGGTTCTTTTCTAGTTGTTCCTATACTACTTGATGGATCTCTTGGATTTTTTCAATGAACCTAGTTTCTTTGTCTACATAATTGTGTCCCTCAACTGTTTTGTCCTTACCAAAGACAAAATCCGAGGGAGAACTTGGTGTGAAACCAAAATAGGTCTCAAAAGGAGATATTTGTGTGGAAGAATGTTTGGCTCTGTTGTAAGCATGATGCACATAACATAAATGTTCATCCCAAAGCTTAGGATGCTTGCTACAATATCCCCTAAGCAACTAGATCACTATCCTGTTGACTACTTCTATCTAGCCATCAGTTTGTGGATGGAAAGCTGTTATTTTCTTAAGTTTGGTGTCCATCAGTTCCCATAGACTTGACCAAAACTTTCCCACAAATCTGGTGTCTTTATCAGATATAATGGAAGTGGGTAATCCAAAATGAATCCATACATGTTGAAATAATAGTTTTGTAGTTTGTTCACCTGTATTCTGTTTATTACAAGGTATCAAAATACACATTTTTCTGAACCTATCCAAAAAAACATATAGAGAATTGTGATCTTTCCTAGATTTAGGCAGTCCTCCAACAAAGTCCATGGAAACACTTTCCCAAGGATGATAATGAACTGGTAATGGAGTGTACAAGCCTAGTTTTCTATTGTTGGTCTTGCTTTTAGCACACATAATACACCCTCTTACATATCTAGAAGTTGTCTTGTTCATTTTTGGCCAATAAAAAAATATTTGCAGCTGTGCAACTGGTTTACTTACCCCAAAGTGACCTTATATTAGAGAAGTGTGTTCTTCTTGAATTGTCTTTACTCTTTCAATTTGTGGAATGCATAGCTTCCAACAATGATATAGGAGTCAATCCTTATTATGATAATCCAATTCTTCTACTCGTTTTCCTTGACTTAAGGTTGCATATACATCTTTAAAGTCTATATCTTGAGCATATTGTTTAATGTAGCTCTCATGTAACACAAAATTATGCTTAAGTATAGTAGATGTATTTATAATGGGTCTAGATAACATATCTACAACTTTATTCTGTATGTCCTTTTTATATTTGATGACTAAATGAAACTGTTGCAGAAAACCCATCCATCTATAGTGTCTTGATTGTTGTAGCTTAGTTTGGGAGTGTAGATATTGAAGTGGTTGATGATTAGTATGTATAACTGTTTCTTTGCCCATTAAGTAATGCTTCCACTTTTTCACACTCTGTACTAATGCATACAATTCTTTATCATATGTGGGATAGTTAACTACTATAGAATTAAATGTCTCAGAATGATAACATATGGGTCTATTGTGTTGTATCAACACTGCTCCCATGGAATTGTCACTGGCATCCGTTTGGATCTCAAATGGTATTTGAAGATCTGGCAATGCTAGTATTGGTGCTTTACTAATATTTTCTTTCAAGGTGTTGAAGGCTTTTTGTTGTTTGCCTCCCTACTGAAACACCTTGTTCAATCTTGTTAAAGCATGTAAGGGAGATGCAATTAAGGAAAAGTTAGAAATGAAATTTTTGCAATATTATGTTACTCCTAAGAAGCTCCTAACTTCTATAGCAGATTTGGGTTTAGGCCAGTTTACAATGACTGCCACCTTAGAGGGATCTATCTTCAATTCACCACTCCCTACTATATGTCCCAAATAATTCAAGGATGTTTTTCCAAATTCACATTTTGAGAGTTTAACATAAATTTTTTCTCTTTTCAAAACATCTAGTGTCTGCTTAACATGCTTTAAATGTTCTTCCCATGTTTTGGTAAATATCAAAATGTCATCTAGATATACAATAACAAAATCATCAAGAAAAGGTCTGAGTACATCATTGATTATTATCATGAAAGTAGAAGGAGCATTAGTTAAGCCAAAAGGCATAACCAACCACTTATACAATCCCTTCTTTGTTTTGAAAGCAGTCTTCCATGCATCTTGTTCTACAACTTCGACCTGATGATATCCAGTATGCAAGTCTAACTTGAAAAAATAAAAAACTTCTTTCAATTAATCTAATAGATCATATATGTGAGGAAGGGGATAACGATTTTTTATTGTTATCTTATTGAGTGCTTAGTAATCAATGCACATCCTCCACGAGCCATCTTTATTTCTCACCAAAACGATTGGAGATCCACATTGTGATGTGCTAGGTCTGATGAACCCCTTCTCGAGCAACTACTGCACCTACTTCTTGATTTTTGCATTCTCTAAAGCGGACAACCTATACATTCCAATGTTAGGCAATGGAGCATCTTACTACAAATTAATATCATGCACTATTTCCTTTTTGGGTGGTAGACGTTTAGGTTCTTAAAATAGATATCATACTTTGAAACAACGTTTTCTAAATCAGCTTGTTGTTTAGCATCACAACCCTCAAATACATTGGTTTTATCAGGTTTTTTTTCCTTTACAACCATCAATAAATTTTTTTGCATGAATTTATAATTCATTTCATTTGCCCCAAGTTTATGAGAGTATAATTATTCTTGAGCTCATGAGCTCTTACAAAGTATTCGATTCCATCTTTAACGAGTAGATACTTGTTCTTAGCTCTATAGAAAATAGATTTTCTAAAACATTTCCACATATATCCAAAGGAATTATGTCTAACTCAATCTCATCTACAAATGCTGACCCAAAATAAAACTTAAGTTTGCATTGTCTAGTCACTTGTAGTTGTGCTTTATCACTTAACCATCCTAATGGGTATGGTTTCTTGTGAGGTGTAGTCAGTAATCCCAACTTCCTTACAATTGCTTCAAAAAATAAATTTACTTGTGAGCCACTATCAAACAAGGTATCAATCTTTTGATGTTTGTAAATAACTCGAATATGGAAAAGCTCACGTCTTTTTCTCTCATTTTCTTCATCAATTGTAGTTTGTGTAGAATTACTAGTAGATGCTTTATAATTCTTACCTTTTATACCTGTGGTTGCAATGGTTGCTTCATCTCCCGAGTCCGACCCCACATCTTTCTAAATAGCTGCAACAATCTTCTTCTTCTTGCCCTCAAACTTCTTAGGTCTCAGCTTTGGATGTAGAATCCAATAGTGCTCATCATCATGCCCATCCTTCTTACAATGAGTGTATCAAGACTTGCTTTTCTGTGTAGTGTTGGCCTTCATTGCTTTCCATTTCTATTTTATTTTCTCCTTATTCTTGCTTTCAGTGGGTTGGGATGATCCCCCAAATTCTGGGTTCCCATTCTTTCCTCTAGCTTCTAGATGCATAACTTGAACAAATACCTCATCTATACCAATGGGATTAAACATGAGGATAGTGTGCCTCATGTAGCTGTGTAGACCACTGATGTACTTCAACAGTGTCTCAGGTGAGTCTAATAAGATTCCTAGAATCAAATATCTCTTCCTAAATTCCTGGGTGTAACCTTGTACACCTTGCATTTTCAATTGTCAAAGAGTTTGCTAGGTTATCATGGCTTACTGCATGTAGGCTAGTGGATAGAACTACTTTTTGATTGCAGAAACAAATTCATTCCAGATAGAAAGAGTCTTACCATGTCTCTTCATGTCAGCCTGGGTCTTGCCTTCCCACCAAACCAAGGAAGTGCCTCCAAGGCATAGGCTGGCCAGCTAAATCTTGCTCTTGTTTGAATCAATACTCTACACTCTACAATAAACATCAATTTGTCTGATCCAATTGTCCATCTTTTTCGCATTCAATTCTCCATCATATATTGATAACTCAAATTTAACATCTAGTTTAATCAAAGATGTCTTATTTTTATGTTCAGGGCTATTAGGAGGTGTGAGAAAGTTTTCTTCTTTCCCTTTGCCTTGTGAGTAGTCATGGAGGAGAGACTCTTCTTCTCCTTTATCTTGTTTGGATCCTGATGAATCTTCATCTTTATTCTTTCTAAAGTCCTTATAAGTTTCCTCTACGATGGAACTTATGGCTAAGAAACTATTTATAAATTGAGGGTTTGGCCCCATAGAACCTTCCTTCGACATTGTCTTTTCAGGATAGATTCTTCCAATTTTAGGATTAGTTTTGACCAACTCTCCTTATCCTAATTTGAGCTTTGATCTAGTTAGCATTCAACAACTAAATCTAGCACAAGCTTGTCTAACCTTAACAACCTAAAGCTATGATACCACTTGATCTGAAATCACCCCTAGGTGATCTTAGGAAACTAATGAAGGTATTACAGACTCATGTGCTGGTGTGTGTCTATGTTATATTGGGCAATGGATTGATAAGATTGCAAAATAAATAGACACTTGAAACAGTAAGAGATCACAATAAGAAAAATAGAAATAAAACAAAATTTAATAAGGAGCTCACCCAATCCTCCTAGGCTACGTCTCTTGGTCCTGCTTTTAGTGGTGGCCTTTTTATTATGTTTTTAAAGTAAAGTCTTACAATAAGGAGCTCAATTTGAGTCTCACTTGACAGAGGATGGTCAATAGGATGGCACTTGGAATTCCCAAGTCCTTAGAATTCGCAGACTCCCCTTACTGAATTTCGACCTCAAGTGGTCTTTGATTGCTTGATGGTGCCCTTACTCTGACAGTTAGCTTGGCTTATTTGTTCTCTATAATTTTGCCTTTCTTTCTATGTCTCTTAGCCTTTGACTTCTTCACTACTTATCTGCCTCATTGTCTCTCTCTGTCTTGTCTTTGTCAGCTCGTGGCTTTAAAGCCAGTTCATTCCCCGACTATTCGTTTCAACTTCTCGGCTCTTTGGATCACCTACCTCTACCCGCTAGGAGTTCTTTGTCCTACATCATCATTGCTCCGTAATTCTTAGCAGAGAGGCGACCACCTATCTTCTTCCGAACTGAGTGTCAGTTCTTCCTAAACAATCATTTTTTCCATTATTTCCTAGATGCCTGTGAAACAGATCCTTCTGTCGTCTCATTGGTCAAATCCGACTTCAAATCTTTATGCATTGTAGCTTATTTCTCCCTCGGGTCCAGTCATCTATTGGGTTGAACCCCTGCCATTTGATCTAGAGCCCCCAAATATTACGATCTTTGTTTATATCGTGCGGTTGAGTTGCTCGATTGTTAGTCCACGATGTAAGTGGTTTTTCTCTCTCCCTGCTGAACACGCATCACTCGGTGTATAGAATCACTAGATCTTCAGCCAAACCCACTTACTGCCTAAAATGCCTCCAATATTCCACCGGTTTTGAGTGTGAGACACGCCTGTCAGTTTTAGCACTTTCCCATAGTTTTCTGGTTTCCCTTGTGACTTGTTATAGACATTTTTGGGCACTGTAACCCCAATCATAAATGTCCATAAATCAAGGGCTCCTAAGTCCCTAAAAGTGTTGCTTCACTCCCTAAAGGAACAAGGTCAACTGATTACATCATCTCCCATAAGTTCTCCACAGAAAACTGCTTAGAACTGGTCAAAAATGGATGATACAGAATGCCCAGTGTAGAGGGTACGATGAATCTCACCTACTCAGTGTAAAGGGTGCGATGCATACTGGAAAGCCCTTCTATAGGGTGCGATGGGCGAGAATGGATAAATGGCAGAGATAGTTTGCAAGGTGGAGGATCATGGAATATTCCAGAAAATTCTCCTCTGATACTTGCCTCTCTGATTTCACCCAGGGATGAGTAAGAGATCATAAATCTCCAAGTGGAATCAAGAACTATCAGAGAGAGGACACTAATCAAAATCCTAGAAGTTGACTCACCCCCCTACAATCACCTATATATGGTTCCCTCATCACAGAGATCCGAAGGCTAGAATATTGTATCTTGTAAGGAAGTGCTGTTGGTTTCCTAGTGCAACATCATAATGTTGGGTGATCTAAGCTTTACATGAGGTGAAGAAGGGCTTTCATGCTAGAGGATGATGCTGGGTCAGAACAATTGGTTGTAATCCTCTTTGCTATTCTTGATATTAATAAAGCTATTCAAGTTTTCCTCCACATTCTTGTATGTTTGATTGTATATGCATTTGTGTGGTCAATACATATTTGGTACTGTATTGTTTATGACAATAGATCCCTGTTCTTTGATAGTATTATTCTTCTTTGATTCCACAGGTGCTCTTTGAAGCTGGGTAGACGAAGAAGAAGTAGCAAATATTTATCAGAATGGAGAGGAACCAGGAAAGGAACCAAGCGCAAGACTAAGGTTGGTGTCCTTTGTTCCCCTCTTATCTACTTCTCATAAAGGAAAGCGAAAGTAGTTTTAGTTTGTTTGTCTCTAAGATAGCTACTAGTCTTAGTGGGATTAGCAGCTCCGAGTGGACACTATTCCTGGTAACAAAATGGAGACTCCACTGGGGAGCGAATAGATTGTTTGCTTGTCTATATTTCTTTGTTTTATAAACTTACAGATGGAGCTTGAAGTCAAGCCAGCTAGCCTTCAAACTGCATTTGCTATGCAAGTGCAAAGTAGATAAATGTTGCTTCAATCTATCTACATGTTTTGTTTATAAATTGAACAATAGATTTTGCAAACTTTCTAATTTCCCTAGTGGTGGCTCTAGTAACCTCTTTAGATCAACCCATGTGATTTATATTTACTGAACATCACTTGCTCGGCCTAAATCCCTAAACTGAGCTGCAAACTATGACCAAAGACCAAGTAAAAGTCTCGCACTGGTACCATCACACCCTCTCTTCTAGGAACTCTGTATGTGTTATGAACCAACTCAAGAAAAGATAGAAAAGATAGATCAATGCCTTAGAATTCAGCCTCTTCGAGGGGGCAACCTCCTTTACATTACATAAATGAATAATTCTTGGATGATACAAATGACAAAGCCTCCTTTCTATATATAGGAGTCTAAGGAGTCACAATATAACCCAGCCGACGTAACAATAATAATATAAAGCCACAAAAATAACAATAGAGGGATTCTATGGGGCACAGTAATAACAATATGGGGACAATAGAGGCACAAC